>VIIQ02000294.1:0-92759 GCA_007449985.2 Desmodesmus armatus
CAAGCTCCCGATTTCCCACTCACCCGGTGGGCCAGTGGTTTCGCAAGAGCCTTGGACAGGGCCCCAACCGCCAGCTTTGCACTCTGCGAATGGCCTCCAGTAAAGTCTGGAGCACATGTGGCATAGCACGTAGCACCCACACTCGTCTTGGAGCCACATGAGAACGTGCCGTCGCAGGTTGGGAAGGATTGCCACGGCAGCCTGCAACCATCATGGGGTGATTAGTTCACGACATCATGGGGCGATAAGTTGGTTTCCCCACACTACATGGCATGAGTACATCTTTTCACATTGTGCCGCTGCCGTCACAGTTTGCGCACACAAAGCTGCATCGTACCGGACCACCTTTTTTGTCGCCTGACGGAGCACAATCATGCAAGGTTGTTCTACCTTTCATCCAAACTATTCCGCCGCTGCAACCCGGTGGTGCTGCCTGGTGGAAAACATGCATGCGGGTATGTGCATGCAAGCATGGTTGGATGATGCAATAGTTGAAGGCCTTGGCTTTGCAGGTACCCACCTTTGCGTTTTTGTGGGGCCATGTCCCTGACGGTACGAGCCATGTGCCAGGGGTGCAGCAAAGGCAGCAACAATAAGAAACACAAGTGTTTTTTGGTGTTGGTATTTTGCGAGCGTCTACAAAGGGGTGACAAATGTGACATGTGTCTACATAGCCTCTGTACGGCATTGCTTGTGTCTTTGTTGGGCCCAGGGCAGGTGGCGCCAAAACTGTAATGTTGCCGTAGCCCCACGAGCTCATTTAAAAACCGCTCTGCATGGTGGCCCTCCCTAGGGGCTTGCTGTCCAACGCTGTTTGCACCGATGTTGCCCCCTCAATGCACACTTTGGAAGTGCATCAACTTCAAAAACCATGCCAACGGCCCACATGGCAAGCAAAATGGTGAGGGTGTCACACCTTGTGATGCTTCCACAGGTGACCGGTTTCCTACAGCCATGAAAATCACGTGCAGCATCATCAAGACATGGTTCAACACAAACTGCAACTCAGCCATAACACATAATCAAAGTGCAACGCAACGCATTGCACCGCAGTGCAAGCGCAACGCAATTGCATCGCGACGCAGTGCATACAGTACAACAAGGTGCAGTGCATGCACCACATGTACAACATAGTGCACTGAAAAGGGGAGTGGTGTGGATTACCTTGTGGCCACCAGGGTAATAGGGGTGTGTCTTGTGGCCATAGCTGTCCTTGTAGTGGCTGTTTGAGGTTTCATACTCGTCCTCGTAACCACCTGAGTACTCCTTTGGATACTCGTCTGCAAAGCATGCCAGATTGGACAAGGAAGAGACCGCTCAGCAGACACTTCAGTAACAAGGCAGGTAGGAGTCGCTCTGAGATGTGACAATCGGACACCGTTGAGAGCAGGCACATAGCAACAGCACGCAGCCTCAAAGTATGAGAACATTTCAAGACGCATGCGATCCTCCCATACACTGTGCAGTAACACACAACACCCCTTCAGCCTTGAAGTACACACACAACCGGTCGCACACGACACTTTCAAGTTAGTGTCGTGCAAAAGTGCGGAAGCATTGTTGAACCCGCCCATATGAAAGTTGATGCATGCTTCGCACAGTGTGACAGCCGACTGCCATGCCGACATCGGCATGGAGGCGGCTGCGATGTAAGTTCGCAGTGTGAAGACATGAAAGCATGCCCATGCACGAATTTGCGCATTTGACATCAGTTTGACATTCAGTGATAAGTTGGAGACGCCGATCATCTGACGAGGTCGAGACTTTGATCGTGGTGGATGGCGTTGTACATGTGGCGTTTGCGAAAGGCATGGTTTCCACATGCGGCAGCAGTAGAGTGGGATCGTGGTGTGTTTCAAGCTGGGTCGCGTAATGGGTTCTGCGCCCAACTTACTTGACGGACGGGGAAGGTCTCGATATGAGAGCCCTGGGTGATTGGCCATCAGGGTGACTGCCCATCAACCGTTTCGCTTCTTCTTTTCACACGATTCAATAGCAAACATGATGCTGCACTGGCTTCCGTCTCTTGAACAAACGGCACGTCGGGCTATACACTAGTGTACACTGGTACTAGCCAAGAAAGGAAGAAGTCATACTGTTACATGGAAACAATGAAGCCTTTTCATGCTCAGCACCCCGGGGCGGTCTTATGTTTGCTGTGTTGCGTGCCGCCAGCAGCAGCAGCACCACTGCCTCATTAGTCACCAGACAAATCTCGTGGGGGACTGCATCCGCCACCACAAATGCAGCGCTGCATCTCCCACAACCCCTGTTCGTTCAGACCCCCCCCCCCCCATGTTCCCTCCTGCCACCCTGACTGCCATGCCCAGTCCTTGCCAGACTCCACCATCCATCCTGCGACCAACCAAACTACACAATAGTCAGGCTCTCCCGCCGGGCCACACCAGCCATAAAGGGGATTAGTCACACATGGAAATGATGAAGGTTTTCATGCTGGAGTATCTTATGTTTGCTGTGTTGCGTGCCGCCAGCAGCAGCAACATCACTTCCTAGTTAGCCCCCAGACAGATCCGGTGGGTGACTGCACCCACCCCCACAATTGCAACGCTGCAGTCCTACCACAACCCTGTTCTTTCAGGACCCCCCCCCCTTGTTCCTCCTGCCACCCTGACTGCCTTGGGCATCTTTCAGAGCCCCTCCCCCCATGTTCCCTCCTGCCACCCTCATTGCCATGCTCAGTCCTAGCCAAACTCTACTCTGCATCCATCCCCACAGCCCCTCCCACAACCCCTGTTCTTTCACCCCCCCCCCTCCCCCCTTGTTCCCTCCTGCCACCCGGACTGCCATGCCCAGTCCTTGCCAAACGGCACCATCCATCCTGCAGCCAACCTAAATTGCACAATCCTTACAACGGTACTCCTTCCAAACCCCTACCCAAGTCAGCAGACGGTGGCCCCTTCCATTGCACTCCACGGCACTCTGCCGTTTTCCACCGCACTCCACCACAATACACTGGTGTCATGCAAACATGTTGGTGTCCAATGCTGCCTAAACCCTAATGCTGCCTGGCCTGTAGCTATTCAGGAGCCCTGCCCCAGGCATGATCCATGATGTAAGAGGAACGGATGGTGTTGATTGGGGTACCACACGACAGTGTTGGGGTTGAGGGTTCAGGCCAGCTGTCCTGCGGTCTGGACCCGCAACACCTCACACTGTTGTGTGGCACACCGATCAGTACCATCCCCGCCCCTTGATAACATGGCTGACTGCCCTGGGGGGCCCTCTGTACATTTTGACGGATTACTCTGTTGCACTTTCACCTTGGATCTCTCAACTCCCTACTTCTGTAAACGGTTGCAACAACAGCAATTGCATGTTTGCTTGTACCTGTTGATTATGGCTATCGCAACAGCATCCAAGCTCCCATGTCGAACAACATCTCCAGCCCGAATTTCGGTGGGTTTACACGGCCCCCAGGTGTGCCCCTGGGGAGTGAGATGTGGCCACGAGTGCCATTGCCCTAGACCCCCAGGCGTGTTGGTATGAAGAGCCGTCCTCAACGGACGCGAGGCCAATGGGACGAAGTCCTATGGCGTTAAGAGACCAGGGGGTGTCTCTGTATCTTTTTTTTTTATCGCGCTGCCTTATCATCACAGATATCATTCAGTGATGGTGGTGCAAACCATAGGTTGATCACGCAGACCCTGGACCCCCTCTATAGAATTCCTGATCAGAGGCACTACTCAAGTTGCAAGTTGCCCGCCCCTTCCCTCCTTAGGCCGCATGGTGATGTTCTGATCCACATGCTGCCTGGTGACGTTCTGACACGCTCAATCCCCAGCCCAAAACCCCTTGAACCCCACAGCGCTAAACCCTAGGTGCTCACCTGTTGTCTGTAATGCTCATCGTCACCCTCGCCCTCATGTGGGGCCCTGTAGCCAGGGGCTTGAAACCTTGACCCTCATGCTCATGCCTTGAAGACCGGGTCACCCCCCCCCCCCCCCCACACACACACACACACGTGTGCATAGGTGCCCCACAGTTCTAGGTCTGCTCGCCATGCCCCGCCAGGGCGACCAGCACAGCAACATCTGCAGGCCGTCGAAATATAATCTTTACAGTGTAACTAATGTTTGTGCCCAGTATGGCCTCCATCCGGTGCCTGTGTGCAGAACACGCCACCCATCATCTTCATCGCAAAGCAGCACAGGTTGATGGATTGACGCCGATCGCCGCAGAATCCGGCGCAACTTGTAGGTATGAGCTACATAATACTGTTTGGGGTGGCTGCGGGCCAGAAATCAAGGCAGTTGCAAGAAAATCCCGGAATTGAAAGTTTGACCGGGCGTTCATGCTACTTTAGCTGAAAACGTTTTTGGCTTTTAGCGGTTGGCAGAAAGCTTGGCTGGGTACCGTACCCCAACCAATAGGTTACCCCTACGAAGAGCTTCGCGGCAAGCCGCTGGACGCCCTGGTAGCTAGCAGCAGAAAAGCACACCCCAAGGTCAACCCAACCAGTATGTTACAAACTTCATGTGCACTGGCAGCGCTTGGAAAAGCTTTTTTAGCACTAAAAACGTTTTGTGGCGTGTACAGGGCGCGCACTGTCGCCTGGCAACTAGCGGTAGTCTTGAAGATGAGTCCTCGAAATTGCCACCGCTGCGTCAAACATCTACAAAAGTTAACTTTTCATTTCTTGAAACACACGTTGTGCCACCAAATTGCACCAGCTGTGACTGTCACTTGGGCCTGCTTAGCTGAAGTCACTTCTGTTGCTGAATGGAGCATGCAGCAGCAGCGGGCAAAGAGGAGTCGATGCGAACATGTCAACATGAGTTGATCGATTGTCAAGCAGCAATCAAGGCGCTGCCATGCTGGGGGGTAAAACAGCCACACACATTAGTGTGCTGCACCAAAACCTCCTTCATGCAGCATGCCCACGGCCCCCAACCATCAAGTGCAGAATCCCATTGCTGCCTCGGCACACCCACATGTTGGGAGAAGCCTGTACGACTACCTTGTCACTACGCCTTCCACATGACTGGAGGTGCTAACCCATCAACACACACTGTGATAGAGCACGGCTAGCTGTCGAAACGGCGTGCATGAGGCGTCCCACCACGATGCATGCAAAACAGCTTGTCCAACATTGTCCACCAACCACACCCACACCCGCGCCGCCCACAACACAGTCCCAGCATCACGATGAAGGTGAACAGGGTCCACGGCGGTGCACCCCCAATGCACACTACTACTGCCATCCTCTACTCATTGCCCATATGCTGCAACGAGGTTCAAACAATTGGCACGGCAGATGGAACGATATCCGGAGGAACGACCCGCAACACTTGGCGGCTCTGCGCAGCCTGGAGGGGTTCAGGGGGTGGGGGTGGCTGGGGTTTACATGTTTAGGCGGGTGTGCTCCCGTTAGGGTTTAGAGCGGGGGGGTCCGGGGGGGCGCCGCCCCCCTGGCACCGGGGGGTTTGGGGGGGCGGAGCCCCCCCAAGGTGCACAAGGGGCAAGTGGGTGGGAGGCGGGGGGGTCCGGTGGGGGCGCAGCCCCCCCTGGGTAAAGGAGGGGGGTTTGGGGGGGCGGAGCCCCCCCCAAGATGAACACTGGGCCAACTGTGGGGCTTATACTTTAAGGGGCGTCAGTTTATGGTGGACCCCTTGACCAAAGCCCTACACCCCACAGCCCTCAACCCTACGTGCGTACCTGTTGTCTTGTAATGCTCATCGTCACCATCGTGCTCATAAGGGGCCCTGTAGCCAGGGGGCTTGTATCCGTAACCCTCGCCCTCGTGCCTTGACTGCTTGTAGTAGCCGCCTGTCTTGTGTCCTTGGGCCTCGTGGTCACTCCTCTTGTGATCTTTATCCTTGTGCTCTGGATACCTTGGAGAACCGTAGTCACCTTCACCATCGTACTCAGAACGCTTGTGCTCACGCTTCAGTGAGTCGTGGTGTGGTGTGTGGTCGCCTGGCTTCGAACGGGGGACCTCGGTGTCGTAAGGCTTGTGGGCGCGCCCTTTGATACTGGGGACTTGTGCTTGGTCTTGGCATCGGGGCAAGAGAGCGCTCGCTTGCCATGGCGGGAGCACT
This sequence comes from Desmodesmus armatus, assembly GCA_007449985.2. Taxonomy (NCBI): domain Eukaryota; kingdom Viridiplantae; phylum Chlorophyta; class Chlorophyceae; order Sphaeropleales; family Scenedesmaceae; genus Desmodesmus; species Desmodesmus armatus. The sequence continues at coordinate 6,060 of VIIQ02000294.1, forward strand.
ATTGGTTCTTGTGGACCTTCCAACCGCTCTTCTGGTAGACAGCTGGCAGGACCTGCAGAATCAGAGCAGACAGCACAACAATGCAGGCGTATTGCATGAACGACAGTCCAAATGTACCGTTGCCTGCCGTTGTTTGTGTTGTGATATGCACAGATGTGATGACAGGCTGGCGGACAGTTGGCAGGACCTACAGACTGACAGCAGACAGCACGCACAACAGGGAAGGCGTGTTGAATGTACTAGCGGGAGGGGGGGGGAGCTGGAAGTATCACTGCATTGTGCTGCCTTTGGGCTGTCGTTCCCTTTATTCTGTGGGGAGGACATGGGGGGCTGGCAGCAAGTCGGAGAGGTAGGAAAATGAGGCGCGTGGGAGGGGGGGGGGGGGCACAGCATGAGCACTTCAGCACCTTGGTGGATGCTGCCTGCAGGGCCCCTGCCCTAGCATAGCTGCTAGATCTTCACTTGACCCCACCACTCACGCTGTGCCCCCCCCCCCCTCCCACGAGCCTCATTTTCCCCCTCTCCGACTTGCTGCATCCAACACTAGTCGCTTTTTTCCGCCTGCCCCGCCACACCCCCCCCCCTCCCCGAGCACCGCCCCACCTCACCCCCACCCCCAACCTCCACCCCCACCCAACCCACCCTCAAGCCCCCCCCCCACCCCCACCCCCCACCCCACCCCCACCCCCATCCAACACAGTATCTTCCCTACCTGCCCCGCCCCCGCCCCCGCCCCCGCCCCCCCCCCCCGCCCCCCGCCCCCCGCCCCCGCCCCCGCCCCCCGCCCCCGCCCCCGCCCGCCCCCGCCCCCGCCCCGCCCCCGCCCCCGCCCCCGCCCCCGCCCCCCGCCCCCCGCCCCCGCCCCGGCCCCGGCCCCCGCCCCGCCCCCCGCCCCCGCCCCCGCCCCCGGCCCCCGCCCCCGCCCCCGCCCCCGCCCCGCCCCCGCCCCCGCCCCCGCCCCGGCCCCCGCCCCCGCCCCCCCCCCGCCCCCCCCCCGCTCCCCCTCCCCCGCCCCCGCCCCCAGCCCCCGCCCCCGCCCCCCCCCGCCCCCCGCCCCCGCCCCCGCCCCCGCCCCCGCCCCCCGCCCCCGCCCCCGCCCCACCCCCACCCCAGCAGTCAACAGGATCTTACACTCGCGATGACCTTCTTCTTGTCATCAAGTGTGGCAGAGTGTTGCAACACCTCACGCATGGCCCGCCTGAAAGCTGCGTCTTGGCTTGCACCTGAAAGACAGAAAGACATACTATGTGAGTTATGACAATCATTGAGTCATCGTATGGGCACACTCACAAGCGTGGTGACACTCTAAGTTGCCCCCCCCCCCCCCCCCCACTTGCCGGGCCATTCCGACCCCCACCCTACCCCAACACCAATCACGGCAACCCCAATTGGCCCACAACACCCCCACCCACCCACACGCACCCGTCCACCCACCAACACGCCCACGCACACGGATACGCGCCAAAGGCCCCCACACGCGCACTCCACCCAGACGCACACGCACACACTCACACTCAACCCCCCCCCCCCCCCCCCCCCAACCCCGGGCCCACCCGTGATGGACCGCATACCCCCCCCCCCCTCTCGGTCCCGTCCCAAACCCGCACGTCCCCACAACTGCCTTTCAGTCCACCCCCAAAACCCCCGCGCCGGCACCCCATTCAAAATGATGCATGTACCCAAGTCTCCCTGAGGAAGCACCCAATCATGCATGGCATCTGCCATTATCCTTTGACAACATTACTTACCTGGTGGGCCGTTCAGTCCCTCAGTACATCATGCGAGACTCCTAGGTACTCTCCTAAGGGCCGCGGGGGCAATACAGCAGCCAGCCCCTGAAAAACGGTGTGCTGACATTCGCAGGGCTCAGACTTGCAAACGCGGCCGGGGGAAAGGAGCCAGGGAGGCATTGAGATTGGGACGGAATGTGGTGGTGACCTTAGGTGCCGTAAGTCGCTGCCACATGTAAGCACCGCCAAGAGCTGCCACATTTGTGCAGCTGTGCACGGATGCGGTTGGCTGGCTGCGACGGATTGGGTCTTCGGGATGTTTGGCAATTTTTTTCGTGTCTTTCGGCCAGTGTTTTGTTGTTGTCTTGAAGCAGGTTGATCATGCCCAACTGATCAAACACCTGCACACATCAGCACGAGACAAAGGTCACCTTCGTCCCCGGGGGGGGGGGGGGGGGGGGGGCTTTTCCTCCCAGGGAGGGGGGATGGGGTTAGGCAGGCAGCTATTACAACACAAGTCCAACTGTGCTACACATACACCCTTGCCAAAGGTATAGCCAGCATCATGACACGCACACCCCAAAATACTTCTCACCATGACAGCGATGTGTTCGCCTTGTTTGAACGCCAAAGGGTACGTGGCATTGTCCTTGTTTCCCGCGACAGCCATAGTCTGAGCCAGGATTTTGTCGGCTTCTGCACACCAGAGCGGCTGCATCACTCTATCGTAACAGAAAAACATCCGAATAAATCGGCTGGCTGCACCGGAAATGGCCGCTTGCTGCGCGAGTTCGGCTTCGGATTCTGCAGGGGCAAAAGCGCCGCTGAATAAACCTCCTGCCACTCCGTACGGCTCGCTCATAAGAGTATCCCAGGCTGCAGCGTCTGCTGTGCTGCGTAAGTTGACCATAGTCGAATCGAGCGGACCAAACGAACGACCTGCGCAGGCGGGGGGCAATCACATGCATCTTTGTTAGTATAGTTTATTTAATAAAATAGCCCGTTTGCCACAACACCACGGCGTCACTGGTCTACTCGCGTCTACCCGGCAGACCGTGGGGGATTCAAGCCAACCCGTGCACAGCCGATTGTGACGCCATGGCGTTTGTGGTTGCGTTTGTGCTACCAAAATGAAGGTGCATGCTGTGATCTGCTGTTGTCCCCCCCCCCCCCCACCCACATAGCGTCAGCTGGGCTCACCTGTGAGTGAACTTCACAGTGCTCTCACGAAACACTGGATTAGCAGGCGGCACAAAAATACTCTCTTTGTGCCCCCCCCCCCCCACACACACACACAACTCCCCCCACCCCACCCCCTCCCGCCCCTCCCACCCGGCCACCCCCACCCTCAGGCTGGTGGTGGTGCTGCTGTTACAAGCGCTGCCGACCACGCTCACCAGCTGCGTGTAGGTACTCTGACTAGACTGCAAAGCCCACCCCCCTCCCCCCTCCCCCCTCCCCACCACACTTGCCACTACACTCGCCAGCTGCGTACAGGTACTCTGACCAGACAGCAAAGCCCACCCCCCCCCCCCCCTCCCCCCTCCCCACCACACTCGCCACCACACTCGCCAGCTGCGTATAGGTACTCTGACCGGACAGCAAAGCCCACCCCCCTCCCCCCTCCCCACCACACTCGCCACCACCACTCGCCAGCTGCGTACAGGTACTCTGACCAGACAGCAAAGGCCTGATACACAGCCAGAGAGTACTACTTGAAGCGCCCAGCAGTCATGCCACAGCAGGATGGGGGGGGGTGATTGTCTCACTCTGCTTTTCATAGAGAGACTCTCACTATGCTGCCGCCCCCCCCCCCCTCCCCCCTCTCCTCCCCTGTCCTACCACACTCACCAGCTGCGTACAGGTACTCTGACCAGACAGCAAAGCTTGGTACACAGCCAGAGAGTACGCGCCCAACAGGCGTGCCACTGCAGGGGGCGTGATGGTCACGTTTTGCTTTGGTGGTCCTGGGGACATAACTGCCTCCCTCACCTGCATGCAAAAAAAAATGTTGCTCAGTCAAGTATACTGTTACTCACACATATGCGTTGGGTGGCAGTGAGTGACAGCAGGGGGGGGGTGATGGTCACATTTTTGCTTTGATGGCCCTGGGACATGACTGCAAGCAAAAGGGTGGTGTGTGTGGGGGGGGGGGATTGGGGGGGGGGGGTAATCGCCACAATCTCGGCCCTAGGGACATGACTGCCTCCCTCACCTGCCAGCGAAGGGGGGGGGTGTTTGGGGGGGGGGGTAATCTTCACATTCCCGGACCTGGGGACTGACTCCCCCCCTCACCTGCAAGCAAAATGTGGTGGGGGGGGGGGGGAATCACGTTCTCGGCCCTGGTGACATGACTGCCTCCCTCACCTGCAAGCAGTGAAAATGTTGCTCAGTCAAGTATACTGTTACTCACACATATGCGTTGGGTGGCAGTGAGTGACAGCAGGGGGGGTGTGATGGTCACGTTTTGCTTTGGTGGACCCCGGGACATGACTGCCTCCCCCACCTGCAAGCAAAGGGGGTGGGGGTGGGGGGGAGGGGGGGGGGGCACGTTCTTGGCCCTGGAGACATGACTGCCTCCCTCATCTGCAAGCAAAAAGGTGGGGGGGGGATTGTCACAATCTCGGCCCTAGGGACATGAGTGCCTCCCTCACCTGCAAGCAAGGGGGGGGGTGGGGGGGGCACGTTCTTGGCCTGGGGACATGACTGCCTCCCTCATCTGCAAGCAAAAAGGTGGGGGGGGGGGGGGTAATCACGTCTCGGCTCGGCCCTGGTGACATGACTGCCTCCCTCACCTGCAAGCAGTGAAAATATTGCTCAGTTAGTATTGTTACGGATCCCAGTAAAAGGTCATCTAGCAGTTTTGGGGGGTCACCGGATCTCAGCAACCACGGGCGCGCGAGCCCTGGGACTCCGTGTGTGCTTTCAAGACAATACAAACACATGTACAATTGTGTATAGCCCGTTGCAAGCCTGAGCAGAAAATGCTTTTTGGTTGTCTACATGTGCTTGCTCTGCCGACTGCCCAACGGGTTAATAAATTCGTTTTGCAAGCCATCAATGTAAAGCAACGATCGGGCGGTCTCAGAGCAGCAGAGACAGTGCATACCGGACGACACAATAGAAAAAACTCCGCTAAATTCACACCATCCTTTGCTCGTTCTGCAATTGTCGCAGTAGATTTCTGTACTATGTGTACACATTTTGATGCCTGCTCAAGTGCTGCAGGCGACCAGGTGAGGCACTTGTCCTGCCCCACTAACAAATGACATCTCCACGCCCAATCCACAGTCATAAGAAACAAAAAACGTAGTATTAAGGACGGTTGAATCGCCAAACGGCCAGATCGTGTCTCAAAACGTGACTTACACCAAGCTGCGCGCCATCTCACAGGCAACATGCAAGGCACTTAGCTAGGGACAGTCAGTTTAGCAGTGATCTTCTTGGATTCGGTGTCTGTTTCAAATGGTGTGGTGACCAGCAGCGTGCTGCTGATGTTGAGGCACCACCTGACAGCCCAACAAGATGGACCACCAGCAGCAGCACCTGCTGCACCTCAATCGGCTCCTCCAGGGCAGCTCAACGTCATCACCAATCGCAGAACACTCACACCACAGTGTCCAACGCTGTCAGCAACACCACTAGACAGCAAGGCAGCCAGGGGGGAAGGGGCCAGAAGCACAGGAGCTTCAAGGGAGGGGGGCAGGGGGCAGCAAACACACAGGAGCTTTCAAGTGCAGCAACTGCACACACTGGCACAACTGTACGGTACAGCAGGACGCCAGAAAAGCCACCGATTAAATAAAAAGAACAGGAAGGGACCACTGGGATCCGTTACCGTCCCTGGTTCCTACCCATCTGTATGAGTTGGGTAGTGATGATGGCATTGTGTCCCAGCAGGTTGGGGCGTGGGGAGGGGGGCTTGGGTGTGTTGTGTGTGTGTGGGGGGGGGGGGGGGGGCAAGCGACCTTACTGCCTCCCCCCCGCAGCAGCAAGACATCAACCTTGGGTTTGCAGTTGTGTGTAAGTATAGGATTCTTTCAGACCAACACCATTGTTGCTGGCATGGTGTAGCAGCCTGCTGAGCCAGTGACTGACTTGAATGCAGGCCTACAGGTAGCAGCAGCCTTTCAGGACTGTTGACAATGCTCAGCAGCAGTGCACGCCAGCCACTGGCGTTGCTCGTGCTGTGTGGTGTTGTGCAGATGGGTTGTGCATGTGACTTCAGTGTGATTCAGGGTTCTGCCATACATGTTCTGGGCGGCACCAGATGTGCAGGACCTGGCCCGTCACCAATACAGCAAATCACCTAACCTGAGAAACTGTACCGGGTACAACAGGCCCTTTGCGGCACCCCTCATGAGCCCTTGGCTCGCTGGCTAGTGCCGAGTTGGAACTGTGTCCCCAATTACTGTACTGATCCAAATCTGCCAGGCGTGAACGTACCCCAGTAGTGAGGGATGACGGCACAAGGGCAGCATGATGCAGCAGCAGTTCCATCTCCCCTCCCAATTCCTAAGCCTTGCACTTTATCAGCTCTCAACGTCTGGGCCAGCACAGTGACTCTGCTGGGTCTGCAGAAGCGCACACGTCACTGCTGTGGCAAGGGCTGGTTCCATAGTACAGTACATGACAATTTTGGGGGACAGACCCCCAACATCGGCACTAGCTAGCGAGGCAGAAGCTCATGAGGGTGGCAGGCTTGAGGAAGCTGGCCGACCCCAACACAGCAGCTGGCCGACCCCAACAGCAGCTGGCCGACCCAACAGCAGCTGGCCGACCCCAACAGCAGCTGTGCGTTTCACCATTTCTGTGAGCGTCACGCCACTACAATAATCCTCAAGCTGTTGACATGTTCCTTGAATCATGGCCTTCTTGCGTACAAGGAGTGCCATTGGCATCTAAGCCTTGGATGCGCTTCATCACCCAGGCTGGGTGTGGAAGGTTTGAGGGACTGAGGAACTTATTGGGGGGGGGGGGGTTGAGCAAAGGGCAGAACCAGTCTGGAGGCAGCTCAGGGGGGGGGGGCAACTGAGGGGCCAGATTGCTGGGAAATCGTGCTGAGAGAAGGGGGAGCCAGGAGCACTTGCCGTGCTTTGAAAGCAGGGCCCCCCGGTGGGGGTGGGGGTGGGTGGGGGGGGGGGCCAAGTCCACTCGTGGCACAAGGAAACAGGGTGCACCGCTTTCAAATCAACGCTACCCCTACGGAGGCAAGGAGGGAGAGAATGAGGCAGGGAGGGACGAGGAATTGCAGGCTCGCCCATCCCCAACAGCAGCTGTACACATTCAGAGGGCTGCTGGGCCGCTGCCGCCAGGTTGTAAGCTTTCAGATGCATTGGCTGGGTTCAAACGTCCAAAGGGCGGGTACATGGCAATTGCTGGTGCTGGCAGGTCTGAAGACCCCAGCCCATCCCCAATTTCTGCTGTGCACATCACCCTTGGTCCAATTGCTGCTTCATCGCAGATCTGCAGGGCACGTTTGAGTGCATGGGTGGGGTTTTAGCTTATGCTGCGTTCATACAGTATGGGCCATAGTATGCCAGGGGCTGGTTACATGGCTCTGCTGGGTCACCTGCCACCGGGCGACAGGTTCGAGGGACCCCCATCCCCAAACTCTGCTCTGCATACCACCCTTACTGCATTTGCTGTCCCTTGCAGATAGGCAGGAAGAGTTAGTGCATTGGTTGAGTTCTGCTTGCGCTGCGTCCAAAGGGGCTGTTTGCAAGGCACTTGCTGGGTGGGGACAGACAAGAGCAAGCCGGCCCATCCCCAAATCCACCATGCACATCACCCTTATTCCGATTGCTGCCCCAGTGCGGATAGGAAATGTGCTATTAGTGCACTCCTTGGATTCAAGCTTGTGTTGTGTCACAGGGGTGGTTACGTGCCACTTGGTGGGTGTTTGCAGACAAAAGCAAGCCGGCCCATCCCCTCAATCTGCCCTGCATGTCACCCCAAGTCCAACTGCTACCAAATTGCAGATAGGCAGGATGCTTCAGGGTGCACTGGTTGGTTCTGAGCTTATGCAGGGTCAAAAGGGCTGGTTAGGGTCCACCGCAAACCTAAGACCCCGGGGGGTGACGCCAAGCCTAAACGGGATAGGGGGGAGGGTTGGATCGCAAAAACAGCCTAAAGGAAGGGGGAGGAGGGGTCCAGCAGCTCGCCAGCAAGGGAGACAGCGTACCAATGATCAGCCTAAAACGGGGAGGGGGGGTGGGTGTTTTTGTCCGAAGAGCCTAAAATCGAGAGGGGGAGGGGTTTTCAAAATTTTGGCGTCACCCCCCCGGGTCTTAGGTTTGCGGTGGACCCCTTAGATGGCACTTGCTGGGTGGTGACGGATAAGAACAAGCCGGCCCATCCCCAAAATCTGCCCTGCACATCACCCATAGTCTGATTGCTGCCCTATTGCAGACAGAAATAATTTTTTTTGGGTGAATACTTGGCATTGGGCATGTGCTGAGGCTCAAAGGGCTGATTCATAGAGTTTCCTGGGCGGTGACGGATAAGGGTGTTGGGTGGTGAAATCTGCCCCTTCCCCAGCACAAGCAGCACAGTGTTCATGCAGCTGCAGGCTCCATAATATCTGCTAGGTTTCAAATATGTTGCGCTGATTGCATTACGATCAGTCGCAGGACAGGATGATGCCACAGCACAAGTCAAGAGTTAATCTACTACATACAGCTTCTCGTTTGGGCAGCTTCAACGTGCGTACACTGCATGAGCACGGAGCTGACAGTTCGGTCAAATTCGATGATGAGCAGCAGCAACTCCACCAAACACTCTTGGAGCTCACAGGGCAGTTGGAGCAGCGCAGTGTGCGTTTGTGTGGCTGCAGGAGACACGGCTGAGAGGCACTGGGGAGGAAGTGCTTGACTTTCCCTCCCCCAGCACAGGCAGCCAAAGCAGCAAGTACAGCGGCAGCACAGGCCCATGGCAGCTGCTGTGGTCAGGGGGTCAAACCAGACAGCATGGGGTGGGTCTGCTGCTGAGCTCTGCTTGGCAGCAGGCTCTGCTGGAGCCCCCGCACCTATCAGCGATAGGTTGCTGCTGGCTCGCTTCCAGTGCCAAGGCAGCATCACCTTGTCTGTGGTGGTTGCATACGCACCAACAGATGGAGACAGCGAGGCAGACCTTGCCAGGAAGCAGCAATTCTATCTGCAGCTGTACAGCGCCCTGCAGCGCGTCCAGCGCCGCGACCTGCTGATGGTGCTTGGTGACTTCAATGCGCAGATCGGCGAGATGCTCCCCAGTCACCAGCACATCAGAGGGCCCCACTCAGTCCAGCCACAGGAGGCCTCTGACAATGGCATGCGCCTGCTAGACCTCGCCGCAGCACATCGCCTTGTGCTGGCCAACACCCTGTTCGAGCACAAGAGCATACACCAGTACACACACCAGCTGGCACCCAGGCAGAACCAGCCCGGCAAGCAGCGTGTTATTGACTACATCCTGTGCAGCAGCAGGTTCCGCAGCAGCATCCGGGACTGCAGGGTATTCAGGGGTGTGGGCTGCAGCGACCACAGGCTCCTGGTGTGCACCTTACAGCTGCGCCTCAGCTCAGAACGGCAACAGCCTACAGCACGCAACACTGCACGACCCTCCAGGTTTGACATTGGGAGGCTGCAGCAACAGCAGGTGCAACAACAGTTTGCGAGTAGCATGCGCAACAAATTTGCTGCGCTGGCTGCTGCTAGTGCCGCTGATGACGCAGCTGTTGGACCCCAGGCAGTGGAGGCAGAGTGGCGAGCTTTCATGCAAGCAACGCAGGAAACTGCTGCTGCTGAGCTCGGCCCTCAGCCCCGCCGCCGCCACAAAGAGGAGCTCCCACAGCCCATCCGCGACACCATTCAGCGCAAGCATGACGCCTATGCTGCCTGGCAGCAGCGGGAGCGGCGGTGGCAGCAACTGCAACAGCAAATAGCGGCCCAGCCCCCAGACCAGCACACCAGCAGCCAGCAACAGCAGGTGCGGTGTGCAGAAGCTGCAGCAGCCAAAGCCAAGCGCAGATACCGCTCCCTCAGCGACCTAGTGGACAGGCGGATCGTCAAGCAGCGCAACAAACAGCTGGCAGCACATGCAGCCAAGGCTGAGCGTCAGTGGAAGGCAGGCCACCTGGCTGCATTCCACAAGACGGTCAGCAAGCTGTTCCGAGACAAACCTGCCAGGACTGGCGCACAGGGCTTGCTTAGCAAGGATGGGCGCTCTGTGTACCGCAGCACTCGAGAGCAGCTGAAGCGGTTCACTGAATACTTCAACGAGGTGTTCAGTGGTGAGTGTGTCACGCCTGAACAGCAACAGCACATGGAGCAGCTGATAGCCCAGCTAGAGACACTTCTTGTGCCCCCAGCTACGGCTGATGGCAACAGCTCTGATGTTGACAGCAGCGGTGACGGCAGCAGCAGTGGTGACAGCAGTACTGGCAGCAGTAGCGGCAACAGCAGCAGTAGCGGCAGCAGTTGTGGTCCCCCATCCCTCAAGGAGGTTGTGGATGCCATAGCTGCCCTGCGGGATGCAGCAGCTGCAGGAGCTGACAATATTGTTGCCCAACTGCTGAAGGCAGGCGTGGTCATGGCTGAGTGGTTGCACCGTGTGATTGTGGCTGTTTGGGTGTCCGGCAAGGCTCCCCTTGATTGGAAGCGTGCCCTGATAGTGCCGTTGTTTAAGGGCAAAGGCAGTGCCAGGGAATCAACCAACCACCGGCCCATTAGCTTGTTGAGCATCCCTGGCAAGGTGTATGCCTTGATACTGCTGCATCGTGTCAGCGACCAGGTTGATAGCCAGCTGTTGGAGAGCCAGTGTGCTTTTCGGAGCAATAGGGGTTTGTCAGATGCCACCTTCACCCTGCGGTCCATCATGTATAAGTGCCACAGGTACAAGCAGCCGCTGTACCTAGCCTTTGTTGACCTGCGCAAGGCCTATGATTCAATCCCCCGCGATGCGCTTTGGCGTGTGCTATCTGCTTATGGTGTGGAGCCTAAGGTGGTCGAGCTACTAGCTGACCTGCACACAGGCACACAGGCTGCGGTCAAGCTGGCCGGCGAGCATGGCGATTGGTTTGACATCGGCCGTGGTGTGCGTCAGGGTTGTGTGATTGCTCCTCTGTTGTTCAACATCTTCTTTGATTGTGTTGTCAAGCTGTCGCTGGCAGAGATGCCTGAGGGTTGTGGTGTGCGGCTAGCCTTCAGGGCTGAGGGAGAGGTGCTGCCTTGGCATGCCAGGGCTGGTGGGCCCAGCACCATGTTGACTATAGCTGCTCTCATGTATGCGGATGACCTAGTGCTTATGAGCTGTGACAGGTCTGAGCTGGAGCTGATGCTCAAGGTGTTCGACTCTGTCTGCAGCAGAATGGGCATGTGTGTCAATGCGGCCAAGACCGAGCTCATGGCTGTTTGTCATGATGGCCAACCACTAGAGAGCGTGCAGTTGTCAGGTGGTGAGGCGCGTTATGTGCCCTCTTTCAAGTATCTGGGGGGTGTGGTCGATACCTCTGCAAGCTGGGAGGCTGAGATCACTGCCCGCATCAGCAAGACCAGGGGTCGTTTTGCAGAGATGCAGCGTGTGTGGGGCGCCCGCAGCATGGGCGTTAAGCTCAAGATGCAGTGCTTCCGCGCGTATGTGCTGCCTGTGCTACTGTTTGGCAGTGAGACCTGGGCTCTTACTCAGAAGCAGGCTGACCGGTTGGAAGTGGTGCACTCTGATTGCCTCCGGCATATTTTGAATGTGCGTCGCGCTGATCGGCACAGCAAGCAACATCTATGGTCTCAGTGTGACACAGTCAGCCTAGCCAGCCACCTCACAGCCCACAGGCTGCGGTGGCTGGGGCACGTCCTGCGTATGGGCGAGGAGCGCTATCCTCGGCAGGCCCTCTTCTCTCTGATGCATGACGCCGGTGCAGCACCGCGGGGGGCACCGCCTATGAGCTGGGAAAAATGTGTCACGAGGGACCTGCAGGCCCTGGGGCAGCCGACGAACATGCACGATTTAACAGGTGCATGTGCGTTGCGCGGTTCCTGGCGGAGGATGCTCTACAGACTGACACACCCACGCGCTACTGGGATGCCCTTCCGGCGACCACTCAATGCCACAACCCACAGCAGCAGGATGCGGCAGTGCGCTGAGACCCTGCCATTCCAGGCAGCATGGTCTGCAAGTGGACCAGGGTCATGTCCAACTGAGTTGCTTGTATAGTATATGTACAACATGCTACCTATGTTAGCTTTTTCTTGTGCTGCTGGCTTTGAGGGCCGTAACTGGTCCAGGCTATCTAGTGTCCTAGGTCACTGGTCGTCTGGTGGTGTATTGCTTGTCTTGCACCAAGGTCGATTTGCTGCTAGCAGCATGCTGCATGCGCAATGAACCTGGCCGGAAACACGTGTAATGATGATGATGATGATGATGCAGGACAGGGCCAGGGGTGTCAGCTGTTCTGATCAGCAGTCAGGGGTCCCTCACCAGTTTCAGCAGGGTCACCCCCCAAGTGCTCGCTCTCGTCGTTCCGAAAGAAGGGTTCCCAGGATCCATGCTCAAGAAGTCATCTGCTGCGTTCTTCACGTCCAGCAACCTGCCTTGGCAGATATCTCTGCACTGGGATGGAACAAAGATCGTCCCATTCTTGCCTGAGTGCACCACGTGGTGCTCAGTGCGAGCAGCAGAAGAGCCGGAAGCAGTTTGTAGGGGCTGATTTTAATGATCATAGGTGTGTGCTGGTGTTGTGAAATCCTCTATTGTGTCGGTATCCTGATCGCGGATTCTTTCGAGATCGACTTCGAGACAAGATGCAAGCAGGTTGCTGAAGTCCAGGGCAGATGTCATGCACCACTGAAGTTCTTTCGTGCTCTTCATTCATCATTGCACGGTTTTTGTTTCTCTTGTTTGGGACCACTTGGTCCCAAATATGGCGTGTGCCTCAAGGTACTTTCACAACTGGCAGCAGGACAGATACTGTTAGATGGCCGACTAATAGTGCACACAAACCTGGCAAATCGTGCCTTCCCCAGCACAGGCACGGCTGCAGTTGCGATCTTCCAAAGCCTTGTGCTGCAGCTGCGCTCTTTCTCAAACCACATCATGAAAGAACATAACAAACTCTTGATCATGTTCATTGGCCTCGCACTGTGCGTCCCAGCCCATGCCCAGAATCTAGGCGATTCGATGGCCGAGGGGTCACCCCCTGCAAACAGCGTTCTGTCCACAGCAAATGGAAGCGCTGTTACCTCCCAGGAGTCTGAGAAGCTTATCGCTACAGCGGATCAGCCCCAGAATGCCGTCAGTACACCAAACAACACGGTGGGCCGGAGGGCATGGCTGTACAATGGCTGTACAATGACACCACCTCCAGAAAACCACCCGAAGCAGTTGAAGAGGTCAGTAGCAGCAATGAAACGTCGATAGCACTCGTGGAAGAGGCTGCAGCTGCAGCCAGCAGGAGTGTGGGGCCCCTTATCACCACACACCCTGCCCCGGCCCACAACAGCACCAGTGCCACTACAGCAGAGCAGCAAGTGCCAGCAGGGGGCTCAGCATGACGTAACACCCACGAAAGACATCCCCTCAGATGAACAGCCAGCCACTCTCGTGGAAGCAGACAAGGCAGGTGCACGGGTGCATGCAGTGCACAGCATGCATCACACAGTGGTCCTCACCTCGTTGCAGGGGAGTGAGCCACTCCTCCCAACCATGCCAGTGGAGGGAACACAGGCAGGCAGGCCTGTGTCACTCACTACCTTCACACGTGTTGAAGGGTCATATAAGAACCCCACTGGCATCACAGCCCAGGGGCTGGGGACTGGGCAGCAATACGACTTGTTCTCATGGGACAGCATCAAATCAAATCAAATCAAAGTTACACCTGTAGCTATGAAACTCAAGAGCTCATGCCAGCCATTCACTGATATCACGGAGATAGCACAACAACCCAGAAGGAACAACATACTGAGGATCAAAACAGAGAAGCCTGACGCTTTTGTGAGGATGAAAACCAACCCAAAAATCCCCAAGCGTACTATCTAAGTGCACGAGATGGACAACCCTCCGAATGGATGCCGGGCAAAAACCTCCGTGGAGGAATATAAAAAACCCTTTGTGGCAATGTGACTTTGGGCTGGACCAATTCGGAGGCTCGGCACTAGACGGCTCTCGATACAAAAACACAAAGCTGTCAAATCAGTCAACTGCCGTCAACGCTCCACTGCTGCTGCTGCTGCAAAGGACTGTTACTGCTCTCCAGTGATATCAGCTGCAGGCCCAGGTGTTAACGCCATAGAGCTTCCTCCATTGGCCTCGCGCCCTGCAAGGGCGGCTCTTCTAATGTCCCAAGCGCGGAGGATGTAGTTGGCCATCAAAGGCTGGTTGAGCAGTTGGCGCCATGGGGCCTGTGTGGGGCTGGCTTGGGCATCTGCAATACAGTCTGCAATATGTGGCATGCTGCGGGGGATAGAGTAGGCAGGGCACTCCAACAGGAAGTGAGTGGGTGTTTCAGCATGTTGTTTACAGGATGGGCAGAGTTGCCTTGCATTGCGTGCAGCAGCTGTCTCCCTGTGTCTTGTATGGCTATGGAAGGCATTGAGTGGGAGGGTTTCAAGGCGGAAGTGCATGAACAGTGAAGCGGCTCTACATGATTCCAGGTGGGGAGTGGTGGTTAGAGTGTGCAGATATGTGCGGAGTTTGGGCCGCCTAGGTGTGAGCTCTCCAATGCCAATGTCTGCCATGTACCTGGAGTGCACAGAACCTCCTAGGTTGCGGGGGGGCTGTGTCCAATAAGACCTAAGATAGTTGATTGCACGTGCTTCAACATGTCCCTTGAAATTTGCCTTACTGACTTCTTTAGGGGTGCTAGTGTCAATGTTGTACTCAGTCAGTAGTCGCTGCATGTTCTGACCCCAAGGGTGGTACTTGCCACTCCATGCAGTGTGGATCTTGTACAGTAGTCGGTCAGTGGGTGTGTTTTCTAGATGATGCCAGTACCTAATGGCAAGTGTGTCGCATGTTACATGCAGAGGAAACAAACCCAGCTCTTGTTGCAGGCAGATGTGGGAGGTGTTTGCAGGGCAATGGAAAGCACGTGTGGTCAAACCCATCTGCCAGGAGTCAAGCTTTTTGCGCAAAGATTGGATGGGTTGGGCCCACACCTGGGCAGCATAGGTGACCACTGGTTGCACAATAGTGGTTAGTGTCAGTTTGCGCAAGTGGGCAGGGAGCCGCACTTGTGTGAGTACTTTACGTTGGGCTGCTGCTGCCTTTGTGCCTGACTTCATGCGAGCTTCAAAGTGGTCATCCCAAGTGTTGGTATTGTTGATGGTAACCCCTAGATATTTGTAGCTGGTGACTTGTGGGATGGTGATGTCTCCCCACTTGTATGTCTGAGCAGAGCTGTCCATCCGTGTAGCTGCAGCAGCACTGCGGCGGGCACTTGCACAGCCACCTAGTACCTTCATGATGGCAGTTTTAGATGTGTCAGTGGGGTTGACACTTGCGCGAAGCTGCCATTTTGTCAGTGCTGCTCGTGTACTGTCCACCAGCCGTTGCATTGCTTCAGGGGTGGATGTCACCCCAGCCAGATCATCAGCATACAAAAGAGCAGTCAGTTTTGCAGCTGTTTCGCCAGAGCGCACAGGGACAGGGATTCCCTCGTGTTCCTCCCATACCTGGTGCAAGACGCTATCAATGTATACGTTGAACATGGTGGTTGCCAGGGTGTCTCCCTGTTCCCAGCCCATGTCAGGGTGCATTACGCGCGAGAACGCTCCGTTGTACATGATCTTGGTGGGTGTGTTATCCACCATGTTAGCAAGGACGCGGAACATTTTCCCAGTAATGCCTTTTTGCCATAAGTGCCAGAGAAGCCCAGCTCTCCACACAGTGTCATAGGCCTTTTCAATGTCTACAAACAACAGGTATGTATCAAGCTTCTGTTGGCATCGTGCATCCAGGCATGTTTTCAGCATGTAGATGTTATCTACCGAGCTTCTGCCAGGGCGGAAACCCTGCTGGCCGTCATGCAGCTTGTCGTTATCTTCCAAAAAAGTCATGATGCGCCCATTGATCACCAGATTGTACAGCTTGTCAATGGCAGATCCCAGGGTGATAGGGCGGTAGTTTTTGGCTTCAATGGGGTCTCCCTTTTTGTAAATGGGGGTGATCACCCCACATGTTTTGGCTTTCATTTCATACTCAAATTGCATCTGGAAGAAGCTTGTAAGGTGGGGAGTCAGGGCATTGCCGCCATACTTCAGCAGCTCATTCTGGATGTTGTCCAGAGGGCTAGGAGCTTTGTTGTTGTTCAGTCTGTGGCACTGTGCTTGTACTTCTTCCTCGGCAATGGGTTGTGAGAGGCCAGCTGGGCCTTCTTCTGTGAAGGAAGTTTGTTCCAAGTGTTCCTTAACCTGCGCCTCTATTGTGGCACGGTGCTGAGCATCAAAGTCATCGTTGCGGTAGTGGGTGGAGGTAGAGGACACCTGCTCATAATGATTGGCTAGAATCTCGCAGATGCCTTGTGCGTCTGTGACTAGGCCGGCTCCGTTAGGATTGCGCAGCGCTGCTGGTCCTGTCCGGGTGCTGTCGCGTGACCCTCCCAGGGCTTTAAGAGCTTTCCACATCCCTTTTCCATCGTTTCCTCGCCTGCAGCTATCGACTTCAGCAATTAGGCGGTCAGTATGGCGCTGACGTGCTTCTGTTACTGTGGCTTTGAGGGAGGCCTGCGCCTCCTTGACCTGTACCTGTGCAGTCGCGATTGCAGCAGTGTTCAGCGGGTCGGTGGTGCTAATTTCAAGCAGGTCGGCTGCAGCCATGTCGCGATCCTTAACCGCGTCCTTAACTGCGCGTGTTCTGACAATGGGTACGCGGGAAGAGGGGTGACGGCGGGGTCTCCCAAAGCCGATGGTTGCATCAACCGCTGCATTAATGCGTTCGCAGATGAGGGCCTTAGCTTTCTCACATGCTGTTGAGGGTTGCATAGTGCCTGCAGCAACATCATCTTTCAGCTTAGTGAGCAATTCAGGAAAGTCCTCAAAATGCTCTTCCAGCGCCTTAGGGTAGGCCTCGCGTTGCTCCCAGTCCTCCTGTGTAAGGGCAGTCTTGGGGAGAGTTAGCTTATAAGTGTTGGGTTTGGGCTGCCAAAAAGTAGGGGGCGGGGACCTGTGGACAGGGTGTGGCAGAGTGAACCAAACGGGGAAGTGGTCAGATGTGGAGAGCTTGTGTTGGGTCTCAACCTGCAGGGTGCAACGGGGGCGCACTTGATGCGGCTCAGTCAGCACATACTTAGGTGGCATCAGCACATAATCAATGATGGAGCGCTGGGCACTGTCATCGGGTTGACCTGGCGCAGCGGGGCGAACACGTGTGTAGGCGGGCTGGTGTGTGCCAGAGACAAGGCAGGACATGCGATTGTTGAGAGTGTACAGGCCAGCACTGCGCAAGAAGTCAATGAGAGCAAGGCCTGCAGGGTTGGTCACGGTCTCCCCCCATCGGCCAATGTGCTGGTTGTCTTCAGAAGCAGAGCCCACTCGGCTGTTCAGGTCTCCCATGATCACAACCTCACCGCACTGCTTAAAACGCTCCACATCTGCGGCAAGTTGGTTGTAGGACTCAGTGGCAGCAGCGACAGTATCCAAGGCACTGGGGGGCAGGTACACACAGCCAACAAACAAGGGACGTTCCCTCCGGCGGTGGCTGTCAATCTCTAGCCAAATACTTTCAGGGACAGCAGTGTCAAAGTGTGCCTTAGTGACAGGTCCCAGCATACGGGAAACATAGAAACCTACCCCCCCACCTTGTTGGTCCTGTCTGGGCTTGCTGATGAATGTGTAGCCAGAGATGTCATGTGGCTTGCATTTCCCCTCCCATGTTTCTGTCACCCCAAGGACGTCAAGGTTGAGGTGGCGGATGATGGCTTCCACTTCCACTGTTGTAATTGCGCTAAGGCCACATGCATTGACATGTCCCATGTTTACCCCGCC
This sequence comes from Desmodesmus armatus, assembly GCA_007449985.2. Classification (NCBI taxonomy): domain Eukaryota; kingdom Viridiplantae; phylum Chlorophyta; class Chlorophyceae; order Sphaeropleales; family Scenedesmaceae; genus Desmodesmus; species Desmodesmus armatus. The sequence continues at coordinate 23,743 of VIIQ02000294.1, forward strand.
CTGTGTCCATGCTGTGTTAGCCGCTCGCACCAAACCAGCAGCATGCCTGCGGCGCCTACGTGCATCTGCTCGGGCTGCTCGTTGTGTTGGGTTAGTGGGGTTGGGTTGGCGAGGGGTGGTGGCAGGTTGGGATTGTTGGTCTTGGTCCTGGCTTTCCGGTGTTCGGCCTGCATCGGAGGGGGCAAGGGGGGCTCCAAGGGCAATCAATTTATCACGGAGGTTAGAGGGGATACGAGCATTTGCAGGCAGAACATGGCGCAGCGCCTCTGTGACGCTCATCAGCTCAGTGTCATCATCAGTGTAGCACACCCTGTAGTTGTATGGCAGGCTCTCACGGGGGTCTAGGCTGATGACACCATAGCATGTGCCATGGCCAGGGAACCTCTTGCGCACCACGGTGTTATCAGGGATTCTCTGAGGCAGTCGCTGAGGGGTTGTCTGCGTTGCTGCCTCTGGTGCCAGGTGCTTGCCATGTTGGAGCAGTGGTCTGTGATGTGTTTTGGGGACCTCCCACCAGCTGTGTGCCATGCTCTCACACACTTCTTGCACAGTCATGCTAGATGGGAGTGTACATGTAGTTAAAAAGCTGACAGTGTATGCGGCAGCAGCGTCCTCCCCTACAGCAGGGAGGGCCACTCCCCAGTGCTTGTTCCGGCCAGATTTCAGCATGACTACAACACTGCGCTTAGGCATGCCCTGTAGTGTTACGGGGTCGCTGGAGCGAGGTGGCGGAGTAGCCAGCTGTTGCGACTGTGTGGGCAGTGTGCTGTCAGCAGTTGAGGGGGTAGCCATTTCATCCAGGTCAGTAAGGGCAGCAAAGCGGTTAGTTTCAGCTGGTGGTGTGGTTTGTTTGGGTAGGGTATGCCCGTCCTCACACAGCACTACACGCCAGCCTAGGACAGCTCGAAGGGTGTGAGCTACTGCATCCCTGTTACTCTTCAGGGCCTGTTGGTATGCTGCTGGAATACCAGCCAGACGCACCCTGGTGGCAGAGGTGGTGTCCCGCTCAGCAGTGTTGCCCAGCCACTGTGTCCGACCCATAGCAAGGGCAGCCAGAGCAGTAGTGAGCCCAGAGTGCATGTTGTTCACCTGTCTTCCAGCATTCGCCAGCAGCATCCGGAATTGTGTGCCATCATGGTCGATGACCATCTCACTTCTCACGCCGAAGATGACAGCATAGAGGCCGTAGGTGGGGCCGCTGTGGGCGGGCCTGTGCAGATTACTTCCTGCAGGGGCAGCAGCACGGGCACGGGGGGCAAGAGGGGCAGGCCGGGGAGCGAGGGGGGCAGGACGGGGGGCCAGAGGGGCAGACGGAGCACGCATGGCAGCACCGGGGGTTGGGGCGGGCGTCTGTAAAGTGTTTGTAGGTCTAGGCATGCCATCGCAGTGTACACGTTGCCACCCGCCCTGCACGAAGACATATGAGGCATAATCAGGGCAAGGGGGGGCAGTGGAGGGGCCAACACCAAATTGTGGGTCAGTGATTGTCCGGCGCTGGCCATTGATAAGCACATAGTACGTGGGAGCAGCCGGGGCAGGGCCACAGGACCGCAGGCCAGCCGCACGCTGGGCAGCCTGGGTCCCTGTGGCCCTGCTGCCCTGCGCTGCTTGGCATGGCGTCTGCATTGTCCTGTGGTCCTGAAGTTAGGAACATGGGGCTCATAGGCAAGGGGGCTAGGGGCTACCGCAGTCATTCTGCACACCACGCGGCGGGGCACACAGCATGGGGTGAGGAGTTAGAGGTCACAGGATCGGCCAGGCGGCTGACTTCTGAACACCCACACCATACCAAGGCTGCAGCATGGAAGTGCAGAGGACTGCTGGGTGGCTGCTGTTAGGCTGCTGCTGGCTGTTGCTGCAGTTGGGGGCTGTGCACACTGTCGCATGTACGTCTCTGGGGGACCATCTGCAGAGTCTGTCAGCTGGGATTGGTGCAGTTGGCAAGGCTGCACAGGCAGACACTCTGTACACCAAGCAGCGCAGCACACAGCACAGGGTGAGGGATTAGAGGTCACAGGATCGGCCGAGCGGCTGCCATCTGATCACTCGACACCATGAGGGCTGGAGCATGGTCAGGCAGAGGCTGCTGGTGGGCTGCTGTCGAGCTGTTGCTGGCAGTCGCTGCAGCTGGGGACTGAACTCTGTCATAGGGCTGTCTCGTTGGGGCCAGTGGGTAGGAAGACCACCTGCTGTGGAATGGAGACCATCTGCTGATCAGGTGCAGTTGGCTAGGCTGCACATGCAGGTTGACCAGCTGTTGCCACAAGCTGTGCTGTGCAGGGCAAAGCATTACCATGCCGGTGGAGACATTCGCAGGGCCTACTGTGGGTGCAAGTAGCGAGGATGCAGTGTAGCCCACTCCCCAGTGCGCCTCATAGGGGTGTGCTGCTGATGCACCTGCTCTTGAAGGGCAGCCACTCTCCCGACCGGGCTGCTGTGCCCTAACACTCATTTGCTGGTCCTACTGATCAAATGGTATGGGTTCTGATGGTGGCGTCCACTGGTGGGGGTGTAAGCATCAAGACAGCACCCCTGCTGTTGCTGATGTTCAAAAAGTCAACTCTTCGCACAGCTGCCATCTGCCTCTGCTAGCCCCCTAAACCTATGAGCTACATGAAAGGAACCTGTTGCGTAGACGGCGCGCCCGAAGGCGCGCTAGGCACGAAGAAAATTTGAAACTGTCCGGTAGGTGATGTGCGTGCCTAGGGCCCGCTGTGGGCTCCCAGGAGGGCTGTGCTTGGTCAGATAAGGTTATATACGATGGTAAGGTTCACGAAAGTGGCGATTCGCGTCAGCCAGACGCCGGCTCCGTTCTTCCGGCCGGTGGGGATGGATAGATGGATAGATGGATAGAAGGATGCATATGTCATCTTGTGAACACCACAGCAGCATATGTCATCTTGTGAACACCACAGCAGCATATGGGTATCAACTCGTGCTTGGCTTATGCTCCCAACGCGGTTGACTGCCTATCGGCTCCAGAAGGAAGGTTCTGGCTGTGTATCACCCAAGGTAACTCCAGATTGCTCCCTCCCTCCCTCCCTCCCTCCCCCCCCCCCCCCCCCCCCCCCCCCCCGCTGTGCACGCGCGCACACAAGTAACTGCAACATGTTAACTTGAGGGCTACGGCAATGGTACATGCGGCCCCACTTACTTCATGGGGCATACGTGGGGCCGTGTACATAAATTTGACACTACGCCAAGATATGGTGATTTGACATGGGAGCTTGATCGACATTATCAACCTGGACTTATGTGGTTGCACGCTTTGTTGGTGTGGCATGCAGATGGGACAGTCCCGTTGCAAGATAGGAGCGCCTCCCCGCTGCGTGTGTACTGGTCATCAAGCGTAACATCACAAGGGATGGGGGAGAGGTGGTTATGCTTTGGGCAAGACAGCCTTGATGCCATACAGTTCAATCCTGATGGCAGCGGTACTGTATACTTCAGGATTGCATATGGCAATGTGCTCAGTGGTGGCAGTGTACCTTACAAGCTGTACATTCAGGTTGGTGCGGACTGTACAGTTGGATGGTACAATCACAATTACAGTGACACTTACGGTCTTTGGCATGGCAAAACCCTGCAGCTGCAACCCGCAAGGGAGCTCCTGGGGGATAAACATGTTGTCCACCAAACAACAAGACAGTTCATACCATCAGCATGTCACTTGTGTTGCTGCATGAGCGCACAACCTTCCCTTGGGTCAACTTACCACCATAACTGTGTCGTGTTGGTGATGCAGGATGACGGTGTGTTGTCAGTGATGGGGCGTAACTGTGAATACATTAAGACGGTTGGCACAAATCAGACGATGCCTGTCTTGGTGTCCCAGTGCTGGCCTCCATCAGGAAGTGAGTGCAGGGTTGAACGTAAAGGGTGGGTGCACGCACATTGCCCCCCCCCCCCCCCCCCCCCCCCCCGGTATCCTAAGCATGCCCGCCCCCCCCCCTCTCCCGGGAAAGCACCGCAGTGGCATAGCCTCAGGTTGTGGGGGTGAATGGGACTCTGGCTTCCATCCATGCACCGCACTTGCCGAGTGTAGCCGATTTGTATCATGAGTCAAGTCTCAACATGCATTCAAACGGTGCATGTGTTGGTGCCCCAGTGCTGGCCTCCATCAGGGTGTGAGTCCAGAGGGAGGCCGAGGGGAAGGCCGAAGGGCGGGAAGGCCGAAGGGCGGGAGGCAAGAGGGCGGGCGGGCGGGTGGGTGGGCGGGTGGGTGGGCGGGTGGGCAGGGGGGGGGGAGAAGGGGGAGAGGGAGGCTGAATGGAGGGGGGAGAAGGGGGGGGGGGTGGAGGGGGATAGGGGGCTACCTGTCTCTGACAGTGAGACTCTGGCGTCCATCATGCACCACACTCTGCCAAGTGAAACACGGCATGCTGGATGGTTGCAACCATATACAAACTGGGCATATTGTGCAAACTATGCCACACTAGCAGTGCGAAGTTGGGCCAACTGCCTGATGGACCTCACTATTGTCCATCAATGTCAATGCAGGCAAAGAAGTGGCGGTCCCTGTGCTGGACCCAAACTTCAGCAAGCGGTGGTTGATGTACAAAGATGCCATAGACTTCACAACTGCGCAGGCTGTGTGCAACGCCCAAAACGGCGACCTCGTCTCCATCAGAAACCGGGAGGAACATGATCGCTACTACCAAGCATTTGCAGGAGTCAACCCCCGCGTTTGGGTGGGATTGCGCACACCTTCGTCAATCTTTACAGCAAACCGACAGGATTGGAAGTGGTTGAGTACGGGAGAGTCTCCCGACGTTGCGGGTTTGTACAACGCCTGGGCAGCAGGACAGCCTGCAAGCCTTGCATACCCGGGGTACCTTCCGCAGCAAAATTTGTGTGCAAGTGCGTGGCTGGAATCACCCGGAAGTGGATATTTGTACGCAACCCCTTGTGACATGTAGCTTCCCTTTGCTTGTGAGATAGGTGAGTATAATACAAGATTGATTGCTGCGGCCTTGGTGGCTTGATTTGTTTGCACACATACGTACGCAGTTGGGTGTTTGCTCTCCCTTACGGAGATAGATACGGACGATGCTTTTGGGGGGTTTGGAGGGGCATGACAAGCTAAGATTGGGAGGCCGGTTGTACAGAAGGTCGTGCTGTCACCTACGTAAGGTTCTCGCCAAGAAGTTTGAAAGTCCAGGAGATGGATGTATGTATGCGGCCATATGCAGGATGAAGCTCCCCTTTGCTTCTGAGATAGGTGAGCATCACTGATTGTTGTTGTCTTGGCGGCTTGATTTGTTTTTTATGAAGTCGGGTGTTTGTTTGCTTTCTTATATGCATTGTGGCAGATGATTGGTGGTGGTGAGGGTGGGGGGGGGGGGGTGGGGGGTGGGGGGGGGGGGGGGCATTACATGGCAACTTGGGAGGCCGGCCTCGTAAGGGGGACAAGCTGCCAATAGCACACATTTTTAACGTCCCCTTTGGAGCTGCCAACTGTCTGGCAAAACAGGCTCTTCAAGACAAGTGACTCCCATAGCAATGGACCTCCACCGCATCTGCTCACGATGCCATCGGTGCTTTTGTGTTGTGATTGTGCAGCTGGCTGTAAGGCCGCCATTGACAAAAAGTGGCTCCTCGTGAACACACCCACACAGAGGGTCCGCTACAGTCAGACGGTGTCAAGCCCATGCCGTGCACCTTACACTGGGAATGCCACGGTCAGGTGCCAACCAGATGGCAAACTGTCGTACGAAGCAGGATGTGGTGAGTCACTCCAAAGTTTGGGGACTGCAGCAGGAGTCATGTGTTGATGTTGTGCGGGCGGGCCGGCGGGCAGGCGGGCGCATGTGTATCTGCCATCTTCGTAATACCATGTAGTGGCTGGCATGAGTTCTTCAGCTTCACAGCAGGTGTGACTTTTTTTGAACGCGACTACCAGCTTGCAGCTGAGTCATGTATGGACGATGCTATACCTGGGGTGTGTGTCAGTGTCATTGGTGGGTTGTTTATTTTTGTTTCGGGGGGGGGGTGGGCTGGTCTTCAAGACCATACAGTGTATGCTGGTCTTGCTGCAGGTTTCTCTTGATGTGTCCACCCAGTTCATCCCATGTGGAGAGTACCGCCAGAGGTGACAGCGTTCACTTGTAACAACCTCCCCTCCCCCCCCCCCAAATGATTGATGTGTGTGTGCGGGTATGTTGTTGGTGGTACAGCGTGTACGTGGGCTCATGTGTGGATGGGCTGGCACATTTGTGTGACGTGCACGCAGCTGCCTGTGTGAGTAAGCATGCGTGCACATGTGCATGCGGGAGGGCGGGCACATGTGCGTGCACCCTGGCAAGCGTTTGTGTACGTGCTTGAGGGCAGACACACACATGTGTGTGTGTGTGCGAGGGGGGGGGGGAGTGTGTGCGCCGGGTTGATTAAATGTGCGGGGCGGCGGCGGTGGGTGCATATGCATGCTGATGTATGTCCAAGCTTACATGCCGCCTTAGTTGTGGCACAACCTAGCGCTATCTCAGATAGTCTGAAAACCATTGCCCCATCTGTTTTGCAGAGCGTCGCGTCCAAGTTGGCGACAAAACAATTGCATACGTTGTGCAATGGGTGACGCAAGGTCAAGCCAAGGCTGCTTGCGCGGTGGTGAGGTGAGTAAAGGCCTGGAACATACTTGAGAGGGCTTACAAAGCATGTGCAAGCAGGGCCGTACAATAGTATGTGCAACATCATTCACTTGCAACATGTTCCCCGCACTCATGTGACATCAGCCACAAAGGGAACACGGATGTGAGAACGCCCAAAGGTCCTCGGTGTTTTGTACCCTCTGGTTTGTTCTGCCGTTCCCGTGACATCAGTGAATGCCAGGCTGGCATGAGCTCCTGAGCGTGATAGCTACAGGCGCCAGTTTGACTTGATTTGGGTTACAGCACTCACAATTAATTTTACTGCCATGCACTCCTTACTAACAATAAGCATAACACTCAATGCCACCCATTGCCTATGACTTGTCAATTCTTTGCAGTTGCTGACTGTGGCCACGGATGCCCAACGCAATGCACTTGTTTCAGAGGTGTCGCGCAACAACGAGTGGCGCCAGTGATACGTAGTGACCGTGCTAACAACGAGTAATCCAGCCGCGTATGTGCAGTCAATGCGTATGTACTGCATGTTTGACCGTTCGTTGACCTTGACGGACCCTGGCACGGCAGTCTGCACTCTAATGGCTTCAAGCAAGTGCAGGTTGGCTTTCAAGATGTTTGGAACAACGTACGGCTGTACCCATCGCCTCGAGAAAGCCTCGTGAGCTCCTGCGCAATGTCTGACCTTCGAGAAGCGGAGCACAGCATGTCTGACATACGCAAGGCGTCAGTAGCATCGAGAAGCTTTTGGCACAGGCCGCAGTATGGCAATGCGTGCGGTGATGCAGGATGATTGTCGAGTAAGTTGTAGCATGAAGGGGTCAGTTTGTCCCTCTGATGCATATTGAGTGGATGGAAGCTGCAAAAGCTTCAGCATGAGAGGTTTGGAAGCTTCTGGCACTCAGAGGCTTCCAGCATTGGAGGTTTGGAAGCTTCTGTCACCCAGAAGCTTCCAGCATTGGAGGCTTGGAAGCCTCTAGTGCTGTTACTTTGTGGTTTGTGCACCTGGGGTTTAGCCCTGCAGGCACTATATAAGGCGGGCATCCCCAGCCATTTTCTCAAGACAGCCAGGCCAAAGCAGCCCAGAGAGCTTCTTCCCCTTCACAGAAAGGGTGACTCGTTTTGAGGCTAAGTCCTCCCACAGGCTAAGGCCTGCTTTCTCTGTGTAACAAACGGTCCACGGTTTCTGAGTCCAACAGGCCACTTGAGCTACTGCTCTGATTGAGGCTCGCTTTTCTGCTTACAGCCTCCTGCCTTGCATTTCAGCTATTATCCTGCCTGTCTGAGCAAACAGCAGAGCAGCAAGCTATCAACACACAGCTCGAGAGTCTCTGAGTCAAAGAGTGTTCAAACTCTCAACAGTTCTGTCGATTCAAAGTCCCCACAGCTGTACACACCTCATCTACAGCTCAACACCCCCCAACAGCAAAGGGGTTAGTGCCTGGTGTGAGTCCCTCAGGGCCAGCACAACGCACAGCCTAAGGCAGTGAAGCTAGCAACACCCCTTCCCCTCTCTGCCACTGCCTGCTATCCTGCCACCCGTTGTGCACAAAGGCACCCGACCACACCGGCATCCCCCCCTTTCAGGCTACAAGGCACAAGGCATCGACAACACATGGGTTGGCCTAGAGGCCATGATAATGGTGCCCACAACCAACAAAGCCAATTTCAAGTGGCTTAGTACGGGAAGGGCCCCAAGCCTTGACTGGTGGGCTCCGTTGGAACCAAACAATGCGCAGGGCGCAGAAGGCATATGTGTGACTCAGGGGACGAGTACCCCGGCACATGGAACGGTGAGTGTGCGGAGAATGTGAACGATTATGGTGTGAGTGGAGCAGCAGAAGCCGCCACCCTGCGAGACCACCTCGACTTGTGTCAAAGTACCATTTAGTCACACCATACCCTCCACAAGGCAGCATCAGGTGCACAAGGGAAGGCTCGCAGAGGGTTTGGCAGCACCACTGCTCCACGGCATTGTGTTGAACCTCCATGAGTGTGAATTGACGGCATGTTCATAACTGTACTTGACATCACATTCACATTCTCAATTGTGGTGGGCTTGCTTGTGGCTGTTCGCATGTGCGATGCCGGCAGACCTCAACTGTCAAGCAATGCTTCCATTTGTGTGCCAAATAGGTGAGCCTACCATAGTGGCGGGGCCCCCGCCACTGAGTGCACTGAGTGCACTAGAGTGCCCACGGCCATCACAAACATTTGACGCCAACCTCCCTGCGCTCATTTGCGCATCCTCAAACATCTGGCCTATGACTGCCCAGCCCATGGTGGGCCCCTTGAATGTCTCAATGTTGTATGTTTCCGCAATCACTTTTTTCGGTCAAGGTTGCAGTGAGGTGCACACTTCTAGGACGAAGCACTTCACATGCGGCATGTATGCAATGCCTGTGTGATGCAGCACAATCTGTGGTATCACTTGCAGCATGCGGCATTGGTTATTCAAACGCCCTAGTCATTGTTGGGGTTCATCGCCCTTCTTTATCGCGTGTCATGTGCTTGTATGCTTTCAGGCTGCAGCGAGGCGCGCCTTCCAACAGTGAACCCAGTGAACGCCTTCTGGGTGCCAGGCTCATGTGATGCCACACCCTCTGGTGGTAGCTGCACCGCCAACTGTGGGAGTGGCTTCATGCCTAGCTTGATAGCTGGAGCACCAAAGGTCACATGCAATGCTGGGACTTGGGGACCCCTTCAGGGTTCATGTGTCCAACAAGCCAGTAAGCAATGATGTGTGATGGAACAGGAAGTTCGTGCAACCATTGTGTGAACAAACTACGGCACGACAAACCCGCGGTACTTGCATGGGCCCAGGTCAGTCTAGATCACTGGTGACAAAATGACAGTTGCGTTGTCACAAACTGGGTGTGTCGTGTGTACCGCCTTGCCCTTTATGCTTGCAGTGACTTGCTCAAGCCAGCCGGCGGCACAAGCCAACGCCATTTGGGCGTGCAACACCACGGCAGTTGGTGGGAAGTGCGATGCCATATGTGTGAATGGTACAAAGGGCCCGCTTTCTGCAACTTGCTTCATGGGAACCCCAACCCCACGTGGTCAACAATTGGAAAATGCAGTCCGATTGGTGAGTGGGGTACTGGTTCATGTAGGTGTGTGCCCTTGCAAGGAGGCACATTTGTGTCCAACATGTGAATGTGTAGCAATGACACAGCCCCTGAGCTCCACTGGGATGCTCAGTTGTACACTGTTGAGTTGGCCGTTTGCCAAAATACTAACACTTGTGATATGTGCACTGTTGTTGTTGTTGTGTCATGCCACACGCATTTGCGCGGCTACCTTCTCCAGTCTGCACCTTCCTACCAAACCAATTTGGCACAACTTTTCCAGGTTGCGCACCATCTGCGCCCTTTGGCACGGTCTGTAGAGGCTCCTGCTCGCTCGGCTTCAAAAGCCCTACAGGCTCCGTCAATGCCACATGTGCAGCCACTGGCTGGACATACCAAGGCTCGTGCGTCAGGGTTTGTTCGGGCAGCCCACCTAACCCTCCAAATGGGCGATTTACTTGTTCCACTTCCTTAGCTGGCACTAGGTGCATTGCGCAATGTGTTGTCAACTCCACCATGGGTTTCATGCCAAGCGCACTTGGACAACCATACACTGAGTGTCAAGGCAGCAATGGGATGTGGAGCGCCGTGATAGGTACATGCAACAGAGGGTGCATTGCAAGTGTACCCGCACCTCCTCCCAACGCAACCTTCTCTTGCCCAAGCGTCACTGCCGTCAACCAGCGTTGCACTGCAACGTGTCGCCTTGGCACTGCCGGCAACGTGTTTGCCACATGTCAGGCTAGCACCTTCAGGTGGCTAGTGACAAACACACAACCATGTTTGCCAGGCAAGTCACACACGCGGGGTTACGGGATGAGGCCATGTCATGACGGCAGCCTAAGCATTGTCATAACGCATGTCAGAGGCAGCAAATCACAGTGTGACAGCAGTTTCACGGCACATGCAGCAAGCCAAGGCAGTCGTTTGTAGGCAAACATGCCGCTCAATTGGAGGGGGTTCTCTCAATCTGGGCTTACGACCGCCTTACACACCTCAACTGCGTCTGACCCTTTTGAATCATCGTCACATGCACCAAACGGTTTCTACTTACACTTTTGTTTGTGTTTGGGTACGTGTACTCTGTGCTGCAGGCTGCAGCGGCAACCCACCTTGGACACCTCCAAACTCCAACTTCTCTTGCCCTGGCACGACAGCAGTGGGGCTCATGTGCAGAGCAAATTGCTCCGAAGGCTTCACTGGGACAGTAACTGCCACATGTGCCACTGGCGCTGTGTGGATCGTCCTCGGGGAAGGTGTTCACCTATTGGTAAGCAGACATGGTCAACATAGAAGATAGGCATTCATATTGAGTTGTATCGAGTTTGTTGAGCATATGTCATCTTGGCATCTAACCGTCTACTACCACTCAGGGGCAAGGGCGTACATACGGACCATCTCATCCCATGGTTTGGTGTATTAGCAGCTGCAACAATAAAAGGTTGCAGCTGCTAATACGCATGAGAAGGATCATGGTGCTAGGGCAGTAGCTCTCGCTGGTGATGCTTGTGCAAGGACCAACAGGCTTGAACTGTTGTGTGTACTGGTGTGTTGCTTTGCTCAGTTTGCAAAGACAACCCCAAGGACAACCCTGCAAACGGGCAGTTTGCATGTGGCTCGCTCAGCCCACGTGGAATGGTCACCGCTGTGGGGCGTTCATGCGTCGCGCAATGCCTGCGAGGAACGGTTGGCGCACCTACAGTTGTGTGCACTGCGGATGGTCAATGGTCGGCTATCGACGGTGAATGTGTAGGTAAGACTACAGCCCCGAAGGCATGCATGGCACAATGAATTTTAAATGTTGCACATCAATGTGTGTAAGTGTGGTGAGTGTGTGCTCGATTGTGGGTGTGCGTGTGCGCGTCAGAGCAAACATGCCCGTGTGCCTGCAGGCTGGTGCGTGTGAGCCTGGTGGGCGGGCACCTGAGCTTGAGTCAGCACACATGTGTCGTCGAAGACAACTGATCACACTGTGATCTTGCAGTGCAGGCTCTAGGGCTAGCTTCATTTGATCATTACTAATTTGTTGTGCGCCTCACTGTGTGTTTTGTGATTTGCAGGGCCATGCAACACCGAACCGAGCCCATGCAGTGTGGCCAGCGGTTCAAACGGGACTTGCTTGGTGGTGGGAAACCAAGGCGATTACGCGTGTGGTTGTCTCAAAGGGTGGACATGGGATGCAAGTTTTCTCCAGTGCCGAAGTGAGTAACTCACGAATAAGTTATTTGCTTACACAAGAACTGTCCTTCATTGAGTGTAATTCCAACAAGTGTGTGCTACCGTAGTATGTCCATGATGTTTGGCACTGTGGCCAGCATGCACGCAACACTCCAAGTGTTGAGTTGAGTGTTGAGTGATTTTGAAAATCACCATCCGCCCTTAAACATCCACACACCAATGCTCATGGCTATGTGTGATTGTCATTGCTAATGCAGGTTGCGGCGTTGTCATTGAGCAAACACAACTAACTCTTGGTGATGATGGTGTCAACCTCAACCCCTTGGGACTAGCAGACGTGCAGCTTTTGTCTGCCTTGGGGGTGCCTTTTGACAAAACTAAGCTCACCATCAGCATGTCTTCGGTACACTCTGACTCCAACCGGACGCCCGGGAACTGTCTTGATGGGGACAGCATGACCACGTGTCAAAGTGATGAACAAAACCCCCAAGTTGCATGGCTCAACAGCACATATCCATGTGCAAGTGGGTTGTCCAAAGTGACAGTCGTCAACAGGGTGGATTGCTGCAAGGAAAACATCATGTTTTATCGCATGAGGCAAACAACAAGCCGTTTTCAGGCAGGCCGCCTTGCGATTACTGAAGTTGCACGTGCACCTGTGTTTGATAGAGTGCAACCATTCTACACATGGTTTGTAGGTGAGTTGGGTGGCGTTGGGGCATCGGCATGCATGTGGGCACGATGTTTCATTACAGTACAGTATTTGGGGACAGGGTCCCAACACTCAGGGCCTTCAACTTACATACCGCAATTTCTCAGATCAGGTGTTTCGATACCAAGGTCAAAAAGCACAGGGCGGCCCTCGACAAGAGGAAATGTCAGATTTCGACTTGGCTGGCAAGCTTCTTGCCCTATCAACCTCCCCAAAGACCATATGCCGACGTGCTAAGACAATGCTTTGCGGGAAGGGCTCGGGTCATTGCATGCCGTCGATTCAAATGTTGGGACACCACACCACTAGAACGCGACACTTGTCATCACTAATGAATGTTGCACATATGTCGCTTGGATGCAGGGTTGGAGAAACAACCCATGTGTTCACGTGCATCCTTGCCTCCAAATGTTACTTGGCCCAACAATGGTTGTGACAATGCCCCTGTTGGAGCTGTTTGCAAAGCCAAGTGTGCCACTGGTTCCAGTGGGGTCACCTCCGTATGTCGTGAAGATGGTCAATGGAGTGCAGCCGTTGGTGTGTGCTGACCAATGGAAGGTAAGAAACTTGCGGAGGGATGAGCTTTTGCATACATGCCTGTAGTGTTGCGTTGTTGGGATCAGGTGCGCAGCAACACATGTTCTGATGTAATGCACAACAGCTGCACGTCAAATCAAAAAGATCAAATCAAATTTACACTTGTAGCTATGTAGCTCAAGAGCTGCGTGATACTTGACCGTGCGTGATGGTACAGTCATGGTTACACACATCTTGTGCCGTTGCGGGATAGGCTTATGACGTGACGCCACATATACGTGTACAATTTAGACTCCGTGGCTTCAACACTGCAATGCTTGTTGTTCCACCTGTATGTAGGCACAATCTGGCTTGCCCAACAGGCAAAGCCCTCACATGGTGGCAACTCAAGACAAACAACGTGATCAAGACTCAACAGTTTGGATACACATGTTTTGGGTCGTTGTGATTTGAGTGTGGAAAACCCTGCTTACGTATGTGCAAGTTGTCATGTTGGTGGTGGATAGCATTTTTTGATATCTATTTGGGTCAACAGCGTGTGCGTGTGCATGTGTGTAGTGAGCAACATGTGTGTCGGTTGTTGTGTGATAGCGGGCAAACGGGTGTCGTGAGGTGCTTCAGAAGGGCAAAATGCAAGGATTGTGGATGCGAAGGGCCGAATTCCATGTGTTGTTGGTTTTGCAACAACCATGTTGCAAGGCTAAGCACTGTCAGTTAAAATGAGCCTTGCGTCTGGCACAGAAACGGGCATGCATAGTGAAGATGGCTGTTTTGGGACGGGAACTTTTTGGTTTGGTAGGGTTGGGTTCAGCACAGCAGACAAGCTCCACTTCATGTGGACGATTTCTGCATTGAGATGTGTCGTTGAAGTCGACTTACCATTTGGAATGCCGGGGTGTGATTTGCATCGTCAACAACCACCATGGTGGTTGGCGTGCGGGTTCTTGGTGGATAGAAGTCCTCACGTGGTGGCTCCACCATCCTTGATGCCTTTGGGTGTGGTGTCACACAATGGGTCCGTGTGGTGTCAAGTGACGCATGCCCTAAGGAGGTTTGACTGCACATGTTCCGATGGCCCTTTGCGCACATTGCACATTTTACACACGCTGGTTGTACTTCTGATTGGCACGTGTGCATGATGTCTGCAATTTGCTATTACAAATTATTCCCTTACCTTTCTGTGTTTACCCTTGTTACATAACTTGGTGAGAATCAATTGCTGTTCAGGATCATGAGCAAATCCCTCCACTAGAGGACCCCGGGCGTCAGTGAGTCTGCCCCGCCGCCGCAACCGGGCGTGAGCGCATAGGTGTTGCTTGTCTTTCCTTTTGTAGCCTACCTCAAGTGGTGTGCATGTTGCTGGTTTTGTCCCCTTTGTGTGTCATCAAAGTGAGCATGCGTTGTGTCCGTGATGCCAAGACAGAACCGAGATCTTGTGTGATTTCTTTTCTGTGCCTGTGAGGAGCTTGTGCACTCTCAACAGCTCTGCAGTGAGCTGTTGTGATGTGGACAAAGGCACGTTAGTGGAGTGTGTAACAATATTGATAATACTATCAAATGAACATTAGTGGAGTGTGTCACAATACTGAAGTGTGTAACAAGGCATGGTTGACATACGTGAGTGACACTGAAGCATCAAGGGACATGCACTCCACTGACCATTTGTTGAGACATGCTGTTGAGGCTCTCAAGTCGTTCTACATGTTGAAACTGAGTCTTCCCGGATTCGCAAGTTTCATCGTGCAGTTGGCACTCATGCCGAGCACTTTATCCAAACCATGCTACTGTGACTCATGGGCATGACTCATGTCATCCAAAAACCGACAGATACATCATGGCTTGCAGCTCTATGAACCGTGTATGGTGTGTGTCACCGCCACATGCAACCCGAACATGTATCGTTCACAACCCAACTTCTGTGCGCAACACAGAGGTGAAGCATCGTGCATCCACAAAAAGCTGTCATAGATCACCACCCAGTCCGCATCGACCACACAACTAACCGACCCATCAGCAGAAGGCTGACGCATGCGCACACCGATCACCACAACACGCAGTGCGCCCGTCCACCAATCACGCCACAAAGACGATGCCATGTTGGCATGTCATTCGCCGATTGACCCCCACCCCCTAGCTGTTTGTATGCAGGCTGAGGCACTGTCCACCCTCACAACCCCACCATCCACCCACGTATACCCCCCCTTCCCTCCCCTTTTCTCTCCTTGCAGGTTGAGGCTCTGTCCACCTCAGCCACCCCACCATCAACCCATTTGCATAGTCACCTCCCCACCAACCATCTGCTCACCCCCCCCCCCCCACTCCCCTGCCCCTCCGTCCACGCAGGCTGAAGCCCTGTCCACCCTGCTGGGCCACCCCCCTCTCGGCACACGGCTGGCCAGCGCATGCGGCGGCGGCAGCCTTGGTTTCATTGCTGCTGCGTCCTGCCTGGTGCTGCCCACTGTGCTGCTGCCCAGTGTTGAGGCGCTGGCGGCACTGGGGGCACTGGGGGTGGCGGCAGCAGTCACGGTCGGCTGTGTGGTGAGTGAGACACATGGCTGGCTGGCTGGCTGGCTGCTTGGGTGGGTGGGTGGGTGGCTGATTGGATGGAACTGACTGCAGCGGCTACAATGAGGGTTGACTGCCAGCTCGGCTGGCCCAACACACTGTGTCACTTGCGTAATCAGGCGTGCCTCTTTTTTTGAAACTATGAAGAGGGGATTCCAAACATCCCCACAGAAATAGATTTGTCAGGGTCAAAGTGGGTGGGGGTGACTTAACCCCCTACACCCCCCCCCCTCCCCCCACCGGGCATACGTGGCCCATGGCCTGGTTTGTCTGTCCTGCTGCTGCGCAGGGTGGTGCCTCCTTCCCCGCGACTGTGTTCAACCTGGTGAATGTCATCATGGGGGCGGGATACATATCAATACCTTACGCATGCAGGCAAGTGCGCCCCGGGCCGGGGGCGCGGCAGGCGTGGTGGCCATTTCCCCATGCCCCAGCAACTTTTCCCAATCTCAGATACCTTCTCAGATACAGACACTTGCTTGCGCAGGCACCTGTCTTCTGGTGTTAACTCCCGGAACTGCTGTTGCTTTGCATGACAACCTTTGCAAGTTGCCTGTGTGAGTTGCCTCATGTGTGCATGTGTCGTGTGTGTGTCACCTGCAGGCAGGGTGGCTGGGCAGCCCTGCCGGTGCTGTGGCTGCTGGGGGCTGTCTTCTGCTACACATGTGCGTGTGGGTGTGGGTGGGTGGGGGGGGGGGTGCCGTGATGTAGCCTAAATGTGTCAGATACCATTCGGCCGGGTGTGTGTCACAATGTATGTGTCCTTTGTAGATAGTCGAGTGTCCTGAGCTTTTCTAAGAACGCAGATGGTATGCCAGCCAGGTGCATTGCCGATTGTGGCCGCAGCCAAGGGCTCCTTGACACCAGCATGCAATGATGCTGCTGCGGTGCTGCTGACACTCACACCCCACTACTGTTGCTGCTGCCTTTTGTTGTCTAGGCAACACCATCCTGCAGTGCTGCGAACCCTTGAATTGAAACAGCAGCAGAAGCGTCAAAAACAACAGCAGCAGCAACAGCAGCTGTTGCAGCAGCAGCAGCTGACACCGGTCGCAAGCAGCAACAGCAGCCAGGGTTCCACCCGTGCAGCAGCAGCAGCCCCCTCAGGCTATGAGGATGTAGCTGAAGCTGCCTTTGGCCGCTTGGGTCGTCTGCTGGTGTCAGGCCTGATGTATGCTGAGCTGCTGGGCATATGCTGCAGCAATCGAGTCGCCAGTGGGCGTTGGAGATGCTCACTACAGAATATATTCAGCTCTCAGCTGTGCTGTTGCCATTGCCGCAGCTTGGCAAGCCCTATCCTTGCTGCTCATGTTGAAATTGTCATGCTTTGATCTACGCTGTGCAGCCCGCTGCTGTTATTCAGCCCATGACAGCAGCACTCTACAAGCACGCAATCAGGTGCCCTCCCTACCGACAGAATGGTCTAGCTACTACCCTAGTACAGCCCCTAGTAGGTGTTGTAGCGGCTGCCTACTACCCTAGGGTAGTAGGCCTTGACTTTGTAGGCCTACTAGGTAGTCTGTCTTGCGCTACTACCCTAGTTACTACCCTATCTGCTACTACCGTAGTAACTACCCTGCTGACTACCCTAGTAGGGGGGGTAGTAGTAGTGCATTGTACATTGTAGCAGTGTACTTGCAGGCTGCAGTGTGCTTGCCCACAGGGCTGGTACCATGGGGAAGTTGTGAATGTGATCAGCTGAATGTTGCCCAGATGCACCAACATGCTGCTCTGCCAGCATTTTCGTACCGTCCTACCAGCATGTCATCTACATGCATGCACCTTTCAATGAACAAAGACTAAACTAATCGCCTCAAGGTTGTGTCTGCCTAACACAGATACATGTTCAACTACTAGTGACAACCAAGAAACAC
This sequence comes from Desmodesmus armatus, assembly GCA_007449985.2. Lineage (NCBI taxonomy): Eukaryota > Viridiplantae > Chlorophyta > Chlorophyceae > Sphaeropleales > Scenedesmaceae > Desmodesmus > Desmodesmus armatus. The sequence continues at coordinate 41,282 of VIIQ02000294.1, forward strand.
CAGGAACACAACTGCAAGGCCACCATCATGGGTGACGTTGCAACTGCTGAGTGTGAGCCTCATCAACAGTCACTGACTGACTGTCACAAGCATCAGTCCACTCATGCTGACAAGGCGCCCAACACACAACAGACTTGGCTGCTTTCATCTTCTTCTTCTCAGTAGAGATGTTGCCCACTCCCCGCCTTCCGCTGCCCACCTGCAATGCACAGGCATGAGGGAATTCAGTGTGCTGCAGACTGTGTGCATATTGTATACGCGACGGTGGTAGCACGCCAAGCTACTCAACGATTAACAAGGACAATGTTGCAAGTACATCTGACTGGTGCATTGGGCCGCTGTAGGTGTACAAGTCTTTAGGTGTGCAAATCTGCAGCAGTTGCTGCAGCCCTGTCTGTGACAGTAGCATGCAGTTGCAAACGTACATCAGCACATGTACCTGCGCAACTCGAAGAAACTGGCAATAGGGCAGTACACCTACCGGGGCCTGCAGCCATCAGGGCTGCTGGATCAGAGGGGTCAAGTGCCTTTCCCTCCCTCCGCGCATTCTGGGTCGGGGATCTGTCGGCGGCCTCCCAAATGTTGCTCAACCCCAGCTCCTGCTGTTGGCCGGCAACCCCCAAAGTCTCGGCCCATTGCCCGCCTGCAAGTGACAGAATGCAGCACAAGCCGTTTGCTGAGCTGGTGAACTGCAGACACCGACGGCACAAGAAGCCGCCTAGCTTGAGGAAGCTGCCACAACCCACACATGTGTTCATTACGCTGCATCCACCACAATCTGTACCTTGTGACGACACATGTGAACGCTGTTGCTGTTCCTGTTACATGTGTCACGCCAGGCCATATCACACGATAAACTGCAGCCATGCCTCACGACCTCACCTCCATGCTGCCTGCAGTGTTGCCCTTGTGTGTGTCCTGCTACAGCTTGGCTAGCTCCTTGCTTGTGTTGGCCTTGTTATACTCAGAACGAGCCTCCAATACCCGCAGGCATCCAACATGCCCTGTAAGCTTGTCTCCAGGAAGCCCCACAGCTTTGCAAGCACGGTTGGTGTGTCCCAGTGGCCTTGATCAGCACAATGCTTGACTGTAGGGGACAACAGGGCAGCAGCAGCAGCCACAGAGATCAGTTGGGCCGACATACTGAAGATGCAGGCGTTGCTACACCATGGCAACAGTGCATAACACATGTTCTGACTGCAACCTACCACACAACAAACAGTCTGGTTGACCATGTAGCATGGGGCAACAGAACCCAGCCTTGAAGCTGGTAGGTAGGAGCATTTTGACCTCACCGTGCTGCTGGTCAACCATCTGCAAGCTTCAGAGCTTGTGCTGGTCCTTAATCAATCCAGGAGCCACACAGCAGCACCCCCTGCCCACAAAGCACCTCCTGCACACACGTTCACAGGCAGCACAGGGGTGTCTGAACACTAAGCAGCAGCAACATAGGAAGTTGTAACAGGCTGTGTCAGACACGCCTGCTGTCCATTTGCAGTGCAACAAATCAAGAATTGCATGCGTGTGCTGTTGTACCTGCCAGCATGGCTGAGGAACACAAGGTTGTGAGTCATGGCCCACAAGCACAGCTGGCAGGTCAGGGCCGTGGTTGAACTCACGCTGCATTTGACCCAGCCCGTCAGTCTTCAGCAATTTGTAAGAGGCCGCAACAGCTTTGAGCATCTCCTCCATTGCCATCACAGGCGCTGCGTCCAGAATCTGCACTGGAGGCAGATCTGTCAACTACTGCTGCAGCTGCACTGTGTAGCTGATGCAGAGGCACAGCATCGTGCTCATACCACCCAGGACGCTGTACATAATTATGTGATAGCGATAGCGGACCAGTGCGAGCTCTGGATGAGACGGAACGAATCAACTACCAAGTTTGTGAGGTGCTGAGCTGTTGCATTGGAGCACGTACTATCAAGCTTCAGGATCCGAAACGGCGAAGACGCACGAGGCATCAAGACGTTGCCACCCTGAGCCCAGTCAGTGACAGCCTGTTCAAAACACAGGGCAGGTATGAACCCAGATACTCTGGAGGCAGGCTTCAATGCTTGATTAGAAGTCTGGAAGTGCTGCCTTTTCTCTTGCAGAAGCATGTCATCCTCAAGATGAGTGCATTGGGACTCCCAGGATTTGCTGTGCAACACATTGGCAGTACTAGTGCCAGTCCTCCAAGCCTCTCTTCGGATATCCTGATGCGTTTAACAGTCAGTTTTGCTGCACTGCATGGCCCAATGCAAAGGTGGCCACTCCCGCCTGTCCGTTGCAGCCACTGTAGCCGCTGCGCAGCGGCATGCACTGTCACTATGATGACAGCAACGCCGTTACCTGCACCGTTAGTGGCTGCAACTGCCGTTAGACAGCGTTAGGCACCGCCGCGGTACCGCTAACGGCGGTAACGTTAACGGCGGTAACGCCCCCTAGCGGTCAGCTTAACGGCAGTTAACGCCGTGTTTAACGGCGTTATGGAAAAACGTTAGCTGGGCGTTAAGACCGTTAACGAGCGCTGGCCGCAGCGTTATCAGCGTTAACAACGTTAACGGTGTTGACAAGCGTTAGGCTTGCAGGGGCACCAGGTATCGTATTTACTACTAGCATATGCTGTCGATTTGCCTAGGCCAGGCCTGTAGGAAGTCCTCTGGAGTGGTACTGCTGTGAGTTGAAGCAGCAGTACTGCCAGTGCCGGCACACGCAGACACTGATTGCAGCAAGTAGTACTTACAACCACAACAGCGTCAACAACACACGACCAGGCATTGTAGCTGAAATGCCATTGTCCAAGGCCAACAAACACACTCCATAACCACCACTGTTGCTGCTTGTGACAAGGGCCACAACAGCACAACACCAACGCCGTACTACACAGGCAGCCACAGCTGCCCATTGCAGATGTATCAAGCAGACTTGATGTGTTGAACAGACTGCACCGAGCAGCAGCTTACTGCTACAAACTTGTCCTCTGGCACTAACTTCAGCAGCAGCAGCATCACCTTGGGCGTCTTCTGCAGTAAAACGGGCGCTCTTGTTGAGCGAGGGGTAGCGGGAAAGTTCTTCCCTGCAAAACGTACAAACAACAACGTCACCTGCTGCAATCAAAGGACCAGGCCTGGCTGCCGCTGTCCCGCCTCCTGGGCAACACTGCTACTAGTGGGCAGCACCATGCTGCTGACAAGGGCACGCTGCCATTTCTGCTGCTCCGGCTGCGGTTCCTGCTGCTGCTTACATATCCTCAGCATTTGCATCAGCAAGCAAAGCGCTGTGACAGCACACAGGCTGCATCTTACCTTCTTTGTTAGGCAAAATTGCCCAGGGAGTCCAGCACTGCCCATTGCACACCCCTCATTACGGTTCCTGTGCACATCAAAACCCGATGTCAGCAGGCAGTGGCGTGTGTCAGACACATGATTGAGCATGGGGGCGTGTGTGTCAAATAAGCAAGCACTGCACCTGCTGAGCAGCATTGCTAGCGCTGACAAGGGCGCGCAGCTGCTGCACTGCTCCTCCTGCATCCAAGGCTGCTGCTTCTGCATCCTCAGCATCTGCACCATGAAGCGCAAGCAATCCGACAGCACACCATGTGTGGCTATATCTTACCTGCTTCAAAAGGCGCCGTCGCACAGAGAGTCCCCCGTTGCACACCCTTGCTGGCAACGTTTCCTGCGCATGCCACACGGCAAGTGAGAAATTAGTTGTTGGTCACATGGCAGCAGTGGGGTCCAAACTTGGTGCACATGTGATGTACATGCCCAGTGCATACCACCCAGCGCGCTCGCAGCTGCTTCAAGCATTGCCAGCCTTGTCCATAGTCATGAAGGCTGCTGGCAACTTGCCTGTGCAACCACATACTGCCGCTGCAGTCCCGTCATCCTGGGCAAGGGGACATGTTGGCTGCCGTTGCTGCAGCCAGCTTGGTCACCAGTTCAGCGCCTGCACAGCAGTTGTGCCAGTGCAGCAGCATGACAGGATTGACATAGCCAAGCAATGTGCTGAAGTGAGCAGCAGCACAACCTACATGATCCCAGCTGCTGTGGACAGCAGCATGTGTCCCGTGCAGCAGCTGCTGACGACTGTACTGGCATCAGCCTCTTTATGGAGCATCTTATGAATGGGAGGCATAACATTCAAGTAACAGTGCAACAGAGCAGCTGCAGGCACACCTGTGATACTGTCTGGCCCCTAGACTGCTGCAACTACCATTGCCCACCTGCTGCTTCACCCCAGAGCTTGGGCACGCAGCCATCGCGGACGGATCCTCGTCACTGCAATATGCGTGCATAGATCAGGTCACTCTGCAGATACCTCCAACGATTGCTGCAGCTGTGCCTGTGTTTAGTGCATTTGCCTGCAGCAGATAAGTGCTGACCTGCTCAGCTCCTTGCACTCAAGCTGTCGTAACCGCATCAGAGAATGATGTGTCATTTTAAAACGTTGGTCGTAACTGACGACGTAGCAGAAGGCGCGGTGCATGGTGGAAACGGCCGATGGACAGATGATCTGAAAGGTAGTTAGAGCTGTTTCTGCCGTCCAGAGCCAGTCGGTGGCTGCAATGACTGGATAGAGGCCGGAGTATTACGGATGACACGGTACATCGTAGGAAACCTTGGCCTATGCTGCGTTGTTCAACCCTAGGGTCACTGGCCGGTAGATCAGTACCGCTCAACGGATGTGTTCGTCTTTCACAGCAAGAAGGCCTGACATGACAGATGAAGGTTGCATGTCTCTCCGGTTGATCAAGCCTGGGGTGTCACAAACAGCAGGCACACCCTGCCCACCCCCATCCCCACCGTTGGGGGTACCCCCACCCCATCCCCACCCCCACCCCCACCCCCCACCCCCCACCCCCCACCCCCACCCCCACCCCCACCCCCACCCCACCCCCACCCCCAAAGATGACTGTAACAGTGACCATTGCAACTGCAATCATGCTTCCTCAGCAGCACCACGGGCGGCTACTGCTTCTGCAACATGAGCATAAACCTGCCTGGCCCAGTGGGCCTACTAAGCCCCGGCAGGCCTTTAGAACGCACGAACAGAACATTCAGATACAAGCATCAGCTTCAATAGGCTTTAACGCTTGTTGAACAATTGTTAACGTCGCTAACTACGCCTAACGCTCAGAGCGCGACGCTAGCGATTTGTAACGTCGTTAACGGTGGCTACCGCCGCTACCTACCGGGCCTAACGCTGCTAACGGGACATAACGCCCTTTTAACGCATCGTTAACGCGCTTAACGCCGGTCCAACGGCGTTGCTGTCATCATAGTGTGTCTGCCAACAGCGTCGATCTGCCAGGCTGGGCTGCACTGTCCACACTATCACTAAACGGCAACAGAAGCAGTTTCAAGTACAAATCAAGCTTGTCACATGTCGTCCACAAGGAGTGAGAAGGGTCAAAGCAGCAAAAGGGAAGACTACATCCAGCGTGCACTGCTTCATGGAGGGACATGTGCCTCATGTTCGGGAGTTACCAGGTCTTCGGCCGGCGCTCTTGGCGGCCTGTGTTGTCACTGCCACAATCACTGGCGGGTGTGGCAAGCAGGCCAACCCAAACCTGAGGTCCACAGCAGAAGTGATGGTGCCGTGCTGCACGGTGACCCTCAGATGCTGCGTGCACACTGCAATCTACAGCGGCTGCAGTTGTGCTGTACTTGACTGCATGTACTGCTCAATGTGCCGGACAACAGCACTGTGCAGGTTGGGGAACATGCAACACCAGCATTATGTTGTGCTTGCAAGCCTTGCTGCTAGCTAGCTTTGAGCCTTGACGTGTTGCATGTCGGCCTACCTCGGCGTACTGCACGTGTGACATATGCCAAGTCAAGCACCGGTGACCTCAGGGCATGGGGTTGTTGGGCCTGCTACTGTGTGATTGAGGATTTAAAACTTTCAAAGAAAGATAGCACCAGCAACACCCACAGCTCTATGACTAAGTTGCTGCAGCTGCCCAGCACTTCTTTAGGAACGACTTGTCAGGTGGCACTTGGCTAGGAACAGGCAGTGTTATGCCTACGCCATTGTATATGGACATGTGCACACATGCTTCAGTTACTGTGTGTGGCCAGTTGACTGCAACTCACTCAGTCATGACAATCAATCAAGGCATGTGAGACACATGTTTCTAGCACCTGAGCACCCGCTTGCAAGAGGTGAACATGTATGCATATACACTTCCAGTTATGTCCGGACGGATCCGTCTGTGCATAGACACCAGAACAATGCTCCCTCAAGTACAGGTACCACCAGCTGGACTTCATACTAGTAGTACTACCCTAGTAGGGGGTAGTAAGCTAATAATTCACTACTACCCTGGTAGCAGGGTAGTAGGTGGTCACAAATGCACTACTACCCCTCTACTACCCGGGTAGTAGCCAAGCCAGGCTGTCGGGAGGGCCTGCTGTCACTGCTGAGTGCACACTGTGCGCTGTAGGCTACACGCCCACAAGTTACACTCGACTCTCAAAAGGACAGCAAACTGGACAGCAGCACACTGCGGCAGCTGCTTTGTTTTCTTTTTCTTTCAAGAAAGAAAGAAAAGAAGAAGAAGAGCTTTAAAACCGGCAGCAGCAGTCAACAGCAGTATCTGCGCAATGCAACTTCCCTGGACACATTGATTCAAACATTGGTACAAGGCACCAAATATAATGCTGAAGTCAAACATGTCCAGATCCGCTGATCCGCTGAACCGCTCGCTGCAACGCCAATTTGGCAGACACCTTAGGCTGCTTACTCAACCTGCCTGGATTCCGTGGCTTTGACCTGTTGGGTTCAACCATGTTGGCCAACCCCTACTTGTCGCAGAGCACTCAGTGCTCACACTATGATAGTCACCAAGTGTAACGGGGCATGATACGCACAGTCACAGTTCACCACTGAGAACCCACGCCCACTCGCAGTGCAGGCTGCAGCACTACAACTCAATACAGGTGCGATACAGGTGCAACAGTGACACGTGTCACAAGACGGTCTTGTCATGTATCACACTTGTCACAATGTCAAACATGCATTGAAAGCACACTGCTGGGGGTGCCATAGGCTACGACATACATCTACTCACACAATATGCTGTGTTACAGCTGATTGTCAACAATCAGCTGTCAACACTATGCAAAATGATGCACAGGGCAAATAGCCCGGCTATTTGTGCAGTGCACAGTGCCACTGGCGCTAGCTTCAAATCATCGTCAAGCCTTCATGATGACAGTCAACCACTACCGCACACTGCATAAATGCCATTAGCGCTCTGAACAAGAGCCCCTCCCCTAGGTCAACATATGACGGCGCTGTGAGAATGCTGCCAAAGTCTCTGTCGAACACAGCACTTTCGAAGTGCTTTGTGATTGAATCACCCGGAGCAAATTAGCTAGTGTGAACCTACTGCACAGATGCCCAACAGACAAGTCTTCAAGGACTGTGGATGCAAGAACGCCAGCTGTGTGAATGTCAGAACCTGCCACTTTGATGACAGCGCCTGATGCGGTCAATGCCAACCGGCCACTGTTGCAGCCTAGCAGCCAATGCACGGAGCGGAGGATGGAGGAACATGGACACATCCTGTATCGGATCGCCTAGCCAGCAGCCGCAAGGCAACACGTCCAACTCAGAAAGTTGGCGGTGTCCATGAACAACAAACATGTGCCTACACACTCAGACTATGAGTGTGTAGAAAACTCTGGGACCAATTTCGACTACACTGTATTTGATGTGGGGCAGATGCACATTGCTAGAGACTCAGAGGCGTTGCGGCTGATGACCATCGAGCAGGACTGCACCCACTACTGGACGAATTTCTCAAGCCTTCACAGGATATGGCGTGCATGCTTGGGCTGCAATCTAGACTGGCAGATGTCAGCCGTCTTGCCAACCACCCACAACATCAACACCAGGCCTACACACGCTCAGCAGGGCTCATGGTGCTGGGGTCCTTGCTTTCCTCACCGTGCTGCCCTGCCCTGCTGTCGACAACAAGCGCAGCAGGCTGTGCCGCACTGACTGGATAGCCCATGTATGCAAAGGCACTCCGCACACCATGCAGCCCCCCCTCCTTGGCCGTGGCAAAGGCTGCAGCCACAGTTGCCTTGAGGGCAGGCGCCAGCTTCAGGAAGCACCAAACCACAAACACCAGGTTGACCACAAACACCAGAACCATGATGGCGATTCGCAGAGCATACGCAGTAGACTCTTGAATATCATACGCAAACATTGCCAGTGCCCCCAGGGTGGTTGCTGCCAGGCATGAGGTTGACACGAGGTGCAGACGGTGCAGGGTGGGCTCAGCGTATGGCTGGAACGCAATTTGCACCGCAGCACTGGCCCAAAACACAAGCAGCAAGCTCAGCACCGAGTAGTAACGCTGCATGGGGAAGGAGAAGACTGAGATGACGGTCAGCAGCACAGTGCGTGCAGCCCACACAGCCTCCCACCACATGCACTCAGGCCTGTAGGTACGGTAGAGGAAACCAAACTTCTCCCTAAAGCTGTCGCTGTCAGCCCGGCTGCGGTACAGGTACAGCCCCACACCCGTGGCAACAGGCACAGCAACACACCACAGCAGAACGGAGGGCACGCCAAGGCCAATAGCCCAGCGCAGGTGGTAGCCAGCAAAGCACTGCTGGTCAATTGCGCTGACCCAGTAACCCCAGTAATGGGTGAGGGTGGCGGTGGCACCCACTGGCACATCAGCGAGACCAGCCAACGGCACGTCAACCGCGAGGCATGCAAAGAAACTGAGGGATGCGCGAACCAAGGTGGGAAACGCGTAAAACACCAGCACAAGCACAGTGACTGGCAGCTTGCGTAGCAGCACCCAAGGGCCCTGCCTGCTGGACTGTGTGGCACTGCTTGCGCCCCGCCTTGACTGCATGAACAAAGGCACCAGCCAACGCAGCAGGGCCCACCACAACCACTGCAGAGCCATCACCACCACCAGCACAAACGCTGGTGCCAGGAAATACACCAACAAGCGCTGAATGGCGATGGGGAGCACACTAATGCCAACATAGTAATACAGCCAGCAGTCAAGGGACAGTGCCTGCCCTGACCCCATGGTAACTGCAATGCCTAGAGCCTGCAGCCACTGCTGCATATCAGAGAGTGGCCAAGGCACTGAAACACTGCCTATAATGACAAGGTACTGCAGGAACAACACCAGCACCTTGATATTGTCAGTGATCAGGACTGCACGGTCCCCCCTGAGGTTCTCCTGCCATGTGGCATGAACGGTGTAGGTCACAAACGACGTAGTCAGGGAGCTCAGGAACACGTACAACCCAAGCTGCACAGGGGGCCGCATGCACCTACCACACCGCATAGGGCTCAACATGCCATACTCTGGCAGCTGGCAGTCACCACACAAGGTCCCGCGGTACCCAGGCTTGCACATGTGAGACTCATCAACATACTCACACGCTGTCCGAAATAATGGGCAGCGATGCATCTGGATGGAAGTAGGAGCAGATGACCAAAACCCAGGCAGCGGCTTCACAATGTTGGCCCCCAGACATTGAGCATTGGCTGGGCATGGTGTGCAGGTGGTGTTGGCAAAACTGACCGTGTGTGGAGGGCAACATACGCAGACATCATGCTGCAGAAACTCACCAACACCACAAGGGGTCCTGCTCAGGTAAACACCACCACTGCACTTGGTCAGGCTGCCGTGGGAAGGCAGTTCAACACTGGAGTTCTCAAAGGCAACAATAGTGCTGCCCACAAAACCAGCAGGCACACGGTTGTCGGCAAACACGACACTGCCGTCAGCTGCAAACGTGGCACTGTTGATCAACATCACTGCCCCCCCAGACCCCTCGACGACACTGTTGTTAGAAAATAGAGTACCGCCCGTCACAGAAACGATGGAGTGCGAGGCCGCAGCCAACCCACCACCAGCACCTTTTTGGCTGGTGTTGTTCAGAAAGCTGCTGTTGTTGATCAAGACCTCATCTACGACATCATCACCCGTTGACAATCCACTGGCAGAATACCCCGAGTATTCTACTTGCACAAATTCGCTGTCAGAATCTTCAGAGTCTTCTGACAGCTCTTGTGCCTTGGTCTGCCCCATGGCACCAAAGTTGACACTATTGGTTGCAAAGCCTGCGGCCAGGCCACCACCCCACCCACCTATGCAGGTGTTGTTGGCCACAATGCTACCAGTGATGGTCAATGCTGTTCCAGAACCTATCACAATCCCACCTCCTGCACCACGGGCAGCCCAGTTGCTGTAGACAGAGGTGTTGTCCATGATGACCACGACCACCTTGCCATGGGTGCCATTCCCAATGGCACATATGCCACCACCAAAATCTGATGTGTTGTTGTATACACTGCTACCCGTGGTGATGTTCATAGCGGCTTTATCGCAGGCAGCCAGACCGCCACAAATGCTTTTGGCTGAGTTGTCATACACACAGCTGTTTGCGATGAGCACCTTGGAGGTGCCAGTAGCAAACACACCACCACCACCACTATTCACAGCAGTATTGCCACTCACCACACCATCAGTGATGGTCACCAAAGCATCATCCTCAACGTAAATGCCCCCACCATTACCGATTGGAGCAGTGTTGCCACTGATCGTACTGCCAATGATAGTCACCACAGCGTCACCAGAAACTCGCATGCCCCCAGCTTCATTGGCTGTGTTGCTGCTCAGGACGCTGCCACCAACAAGTGTGACTCTTGCATGCCCAGATGCAGCCACGCCTGCACCGTCCCAAGCTGCGTGATTGTTGCTCACACTGCTTGAATCAGCTATGACCACACTGGCATTCCCTGTCACGCTGATGCCCCCGCCCTTGCTCATACAATGGTTGTTGTCCACACTGCTATTGGCGGTGAGCATGACGCTTGCATTGCCCTCTGCAGCTAATCCTGCCCCGTAGTCAGCACTATTGTTGTTGAGACTACTGTTGGTGACAGTCAGTTTGGAACTGTCACGCGCAGCCAGCCCTCCACCACCAACTTCCCACACACAGTTTTTGAAAAACCTGCTCCCGCCAACAACGGCACTTGCATTGCCCTGAAGCAACAACCCACCACCTGAACCCCGTCCTGCGCGGTTCATTGAAACAATGCTGTCATGCAATGCCAAGCTGGCTTGGTCAGCAGCCATGAGTGGCCTGACCTGGTTGTTGGCAAAGGTGCTGTTGTACACCTCAAGCCTGCTGTCGTGCACCATACAAAGCAGGCTGTTGAAACTTTCGATGGAGGAGCCGCGCACCCATGACAAATTGCTGTCCCATAACACCAAGGACCCGCTGCAGATGGTCAGAAGGCAGGGTGCTCCCTCAGTCACCTTGGACTCACAGCTGGTGACCAGGTTGACACCAGCAAAGTTGCTCATGAAGTTCTCCAGGTGGGTGGAGTTGAGGGAAACAACGGCTGTGGGGGTGCCAGTGCAAGCTATGCTTGCCTGCTTAAGCTTGCCGTCGTAACCAAGGATGATGAGCTCGCCATCATCACCAAGGGTGGTGTGGTTGCCGTCGCCGCCAAGGATGGTGAGCTTGCAGTGAGGTGTTGCTGCCTGGGGCTGCGCGTTGACCAAGGCCATGCCGAGGCAAAGCAGGGATAGCAACAGCAGTAGAGCCGAAGACCAGGCACGCCTGCAGGCCAGAGGGGGCACATCAGCAACAGCGTAGTAACAGCGCAGAAACAGTCAGACCCTTGCAGTGCAAGGCAGTATGCATGTCGCACGAGCCGTGGGGCACATGTTGCAGCTGCACCTCACCACATGCCATGCAGCCTGCCTTGCAAACATGACATGGTGCTTGCAGAGCCAGCAATGAAAGCCATGGTGATACAGCCAGCATGGCCTTAGGACACACCCCTTGTGGCACTTGGCCTCAAAGGTGCCTGCCCGAGCCCACAGCACGTCACTGGCTCTTTGTAAGCAGCTTTTGGTACTTGTGAAGCCTCAGCCAGCTCGTCACACCCACCTGCAAGGGCATTGTGCGCCCACCATGTTTGTAGATCTTTAAGTTGTTGCGTCGATTTGATATGAGGTTCGTTGATCAATAGGCTTGTGTCGAAACCGGAAGGTGCACACTTGCTTATGAACCGGGTTCTGGAAGGGGTCAATGTGATACGTGACATACCGAATAAGGTAACGAAACATCGTGTCAGCCTCGGCCTCGTGTGTCGGTCATTTTGAGTGGCTGCTGGAAGGTCGGGTGAACACTGCTGATCAATCCGTGGAAAAAACGGTACATTCGCGTTGTTTGCTGTCACTGATTGATGGTTGGAGCATGTCGATTGAAAGCCCTTAGCAGCAGCTGCTGAGAGGGCAGGTCAGACGTGTCAGCGGGTGCCACTGCCCCCCGCACCCGCTGCTGGGGTCTGGGTCAGCGCAATTGACCAGCAGTGCGTCTCTGGGTACCACTTGCGCTGGGCCTTTTTGTGTCATCCGTGCTGCTGTGGTGTGTTGCTGCGCATGTTGCCACGGGTGTGGGGCTGGACCTGTGCTGCAGCCGGGCTGACAGGGACAGCTTTAGGCAGAAGTCTGGCTTCCTCTAGCCAGTCTTTCTTCTTTTAGATAGTTCCACTTTGCGCCCAATCTCACCCTAATAAGCTGTATTTTTAATCCTCTATTTAGAAGTGCTGGGTACATAGCACTGCCTAGCCTTCGGCTAGTGCTTCGCCCTTGCCTGCCTTCTTACCTAAAGGCCTGAGTGCATGTGGTGGGAGGCTGTGTTGGCTGCACGCACTGTGCTGCTGACCGTCATCTCAGTCTTCTCTCTCCCCATCATGGGGCAGCGGGCTGCGTCAGCGCTACTACTCTAGAGATCTGTGCTGAGCTTGCTGCTGGTGTTATTGGCTAGCGCTGTGCTGCAGACTGCATTCCAGCCATACACTGAGCGCACGCTGCACCGCATGCACCATGTGTCAACAGCCTACCTAGCAGCTACCACCATGGGGGCGCTTGCAATGTTTGCGTATGAAATTCAGGAGTCCACTGCGTATGCGCTGCGCATTGCAATCACGGTGCTGGTGTTTGTGGTCAACCTGGTGTTTGTGGGTTGGTGCTGCCTGAAGCTGACGCCTGCACTCAAGGCAATGCTGGGCGCGCTCTTTGCCATGGCCAAGGAGTGGATGTTGCATGGTGTGCGGTGTGCATTTGCGTGCTTGGGCTGTCCAAGTAATGCAAGCCAGCGTGCTGCGCGTCGTGTGGGCGGCAGCGCAGGGCAGCACGGTGAGGAAAGCAAGGACCCCAGCACCCTGGGCCCTGCTGAGCGTGTGTAGCCCTGAGGTCTGCTTTTTTGAGTGTGTGGAGTGTGGTGGAGTGTGGCGGCGGCATGCTCACTTTTCTGAATGCTTGTGTGGATGGCAGCATGTTGTGGACAGCCCTTTTCCTGCAGCTCGCCTGAGACAGTTCATATCTCGAGAACACCACCTGTTGGTTGCCTACCTGGTGGATTGCGGCCAACTCACCGGCAGGAGGGAACCACAACCCAGCAGAGTATGACTGAAACTGCAGCAGGACTGCTGCTGCTGGTATTGAAAGAGCTCACCATTTCTTTACAGGCAGTCACTGGGCACCCCATCCGGGGTGCACATGGTATAGCATTATCCAGGCCTGGGCCGGTCTGGATAAGGTGCACACTTGGGGTTACCGTGATTCTTTCTGCTCGTTGGCTCATGGCAGCTTTGGCAACTTTCTTGTGCCAACGCCGGCCAGTGGCCCGTGGCTCATGAGGCTGATGGGAATGCCTCTTTAGCAGAAGCTAGTAACACTGCTCATGACCATGGAGCTGGCTTACAGCAGCTGTGCTGGCCCAGCACATCAGCACCACAGGGGTTGCAGGAAGATGCAGCCACACTCAGCGAGTGCTTCAGGCATGATACTTTCAACTATGATGGTGCCCATGGGGGCTGCCTGCAGCTTGCTGCGCACCTGTGTGGCTGAGGGCAAAGAACTGTGACTGCTGCACTCAGTCCTGGCCAGAGCACGGTCCAGAGAAGACCAGAGAAGTCCAGAGAACTTCCTTCGCAGACAGCCAGTGCTGCTCCTCAGTGACACTTCCGTAAGTCTTTGACAGGCTGATGTCCATATCAGGAGCACTGCGAGATAGTCTGTGAGCCATAGGGAAGTTGGTTCCAACAGCTGCTGCTGTTGTTGTCTGCATACATCACTCCAGTCGCTTGCACCCTTGACTGCTAAGCTCGTCAGCAGTAATGGTGACATGAAAGGTTCCACGTGCCAAACATCGGCGAGGCTGGCATGCCTTCACGGTACACGGCGCGGGAGGCTAAAGGGAAGGGGCAGGACAGAGCTCGTTAACTGCACGTCTACGAGGCATATATCTAAAGGTGAATTGAATGATGATTGTTGATATTGGATCGAAACCTATAGGTTGAGAGCCTAATACGTTGCTAAGGTCACACCCCCACACATGACAGCCAAAAAGTTGTCTGCATTCCGTTCCCAAAAGTGCCGCACGCAGCCCTGGCGGGATGATTCTGAATAAAATAGGATAAAGATGATATTGATAATAGTGAGAAACGTGCCCGACGCTGGTGCTGGGATATCGCCACTGCCATCAGCGGATGCCGGGACAAATGCAAACTGGACACCCCACACGACATTCGTGCGAAGCTATAGAGCATAGCTGGTGCACGTGTGCTCCGTGAAACTGCGCCAGTGAAAAGCCATCGAGACTATATACATGAACAGTTTCCGTGAATGACAACGAACGTGAGCTTAGCCTTTGGAAAGCATGTGCATTGCAGATTATGCATCATAGTGTCATCCGGTAAGGCAGTGAAACACCCTGTAGCTTCGAATATTTTCGGACATTTGATCGGTTACGAGATCCGCCGGCAACCGTCGTCCAACGTTGGACTGCGCATGACTGACTTTTGGTAAAAATTACCAACCGTTATCTGCGGTGCTGCTGTGTGATTGCGAGTTCTCAAAACCGCCCCCCTGTGTTCATTAACCTGATAAGAGGCAGTAGCTGCAGCGGCAGCTGTGTAGCACACTGCAACTGCAGCAGCACCCCTGCAGCAGCACCCCAGCAGCAGCAACCTGTGCCACAGCTGGATAGGAGCAGCACTCGGCACTGGGGCAGAACAAGAACACCCCCCGTCTTGAACAATGTTTGATAGGGTTTCGATCCAGCACTGACGCCACCTGGGCGTTAGCCGTTCTATGGCAGCTTCGTTGAGGGACATACTTCATCGAGTCATATTATGGCGCTCAAGGCGTGGCTCAAGGTCTCAGCACCAGGTCTCATTCAATCTCAGCTGAGCAGCACCAGACTTGTTGGAAGTGTGCCCAACGGCTATTGATGGTCCACATCACTGTTTGCATGGCTGCCAGGCCTGATGGCATTGTAGCAGTTCGGCATGTTGAGGGTGCTATGGCTTGAGCTGGTGATCAGCACAGCGGCTGCAGGTGTTCCCCCATGAGCCTCTGGCTCCCTTGTGGGTGGCTCAGCAAAAGCTGAGCCAATTACTGTAACTGTAACTGTAACGTGCTCACCTGATAGGTGACATGGCAAGGCTTGTGCATGCGCAGTGAAGCAACCTGCGAGGTGTCACAGATTGTTGGACACAATCTGTAAGAATGAGCCATTTGCTGTGCAGGCATGGTGACTCAGTGTACGGCCAGATGCCATCCTCGCAACTTGCGAGAGTGTACAAAGGATTACCGCGGGTGTACATATCAGCACAGAGGCGCATGTTACTTGTTACACACAGGCATCAGTCCCACTCCCATAGGCTGCATGGTGATTCACATGGTGGGGGGAATCCCAGGCGGGGGGCATAGGCAGGCTGCAAAATCCAGCACCACAACTGGCAATCTGTCCAGCGCGCGTGCTGACAATCCGGGTGCACAAACTGTGGGCTGCAACCCATGGATTGCCACAATGCCACAATGCCACAATGCAGCTGCGCACAATGCCACAATGCAGCTGCGCAACCTAATGCAATGCATCAGCGCAACAGTGTTGCAAGGCACCCACACAAATGCCTGGCAGCATGACAACGGGCCTCAGCATCAACTGACTGGTGTCCAGCCTAGCCCACCCGGGGTGACACAATGCACTGCATGCAGCCTTGGCAAGGCTTATCAGGCCTTGTCAAACCACTGTCTGGATTCAATCAGTTCAAGCCAACCTGTCCCGGACAGGTGGCACCTTCGAAATGGCGGCCACAATGCAGCTCTGCCTAACATAACAATGCATTTCATCAGTTACTCATTGCGCGTTGCCACACACGTGACTCACACGTTATGTGGCGTAACGTCAATTCTCTCAAACATCTGCCGCAAACATCAGCCACGAAAGCCTGAAGGGGCCCCGTGCCCTAAGTGTTGGGGCAGCACATAGCCGTAAAGCCAGCCGTGCAGGACACCTGTGCCTCGCCTTTAGCGGGCCTCCCCACAGAAGAGGAACTAGGGTAGCAGCCTGGAGCTCCAGCTCCGTCACAGCAGGCGGTGGTTAATTCATCCATCCCGTAGCAATCTGCGTCAGTTCATTGGCAATCACTCGAGTCCCACTTTGGCTTCTGCTGCCTCATGTCGACTGGCGGGGGACCAAAACCAACTTGCGCGGCCTGCCCCTTGCTGATATCAGATTGGGCGAGCCTGCGGGGGGTGGTGTTGCCCATCGTGTTTAATCTTGTTGCCGCAACATTGGTGGTGGCGATGGCACAGACCAGCAGAAGCACAGTTGAGATGGCAACCTGCATCATGCCCCCGGAGGGGCAAGAATGGGGGTGGCAGCAGCCAGTGGAGGTGTCAGGACAGCTCGTGCAGCTACTGGGTGCACAGGAGCGCCAGGTACAGCATTGTTTAGGCCAGCAAAGCATGTGTACATGAGGATAAGGCCAGCTGCAGCGGAGCATTGCGAGGAGCAAACTGCAGCTGCAGCCTGCCAGAAGTTCTCGAAAGACCGAACAAGGACGAGAGCGTCTTACCGGAGTGCTTGCCATGGTGATCTTCTAGTGTTGTTTGCCTGTGGAGACCGGAGGAGAGGTGGTGAGGGCGTTGCGATTCGTCGGGGTCTGCAGAGTCCAGCTAGAGCGCAGTGAATATGCGAGTATGAACAAGAATTGATGATTGTAGTGAAGTACTTGAAGTCGACTGGCAAGGAGATGCTCCAAACAGCTGGAAGCGGGGGTGTTAGTTCATTTCGGACAGCGCAACGTGACAGACCGGGTCACCACGGAATGGCGCTGGAAGGCGGCATATTGAATCAGCCTTGGATCAGCGGGGTCAGATCGGGGCAAGATTGCGAGAAATGTAGCATTTGTTTAATGGTCAAGCGCTGATCCAATTGGGTATTGCAACACGGCATCCATATCAATCCTGCAATGTGGCCATGGCTCAAGCTCCGACCACCTGCACCAGCCTCCCATGTATTGGATTGTTGATGCTGGATCAAGAGCTGTCCAAGGTTTCGATGTTGTTTTTGGAGGCAGTGTCCTGCCCTCTCAACAGCGGCTGCTGTGAACCTCTGCTTCGCAATTAGCATGTTGCGACCAGAAGTCAGCGATAGCAAATGACGCGAATGCACCATCCGTTTCTCCACGGACTGGTCATCATGATTCAACTCGCCGGCCTTCCAGCAGCCGCTCCTTGGAGGATGACTAACAAACCAGACCGAGGCTGACACGATGTTTCGTTCCCTGCTTCGGCATGTCACGTATCACATTGACTGCTTGGAAAATCTTGTTCACGATCAATTACGCAGCTTTCGATGTCCACACAAGCTCTTGATGAGCGACGCTTGAAGCACATCAACACTCGCGACAACTCAGAGCAAACATGGTGGGCGCACACTGCCCTTTCAGGTGGGTATGCAGAGCTGGAACTTCCAGGCTCACAAGTACCCCAAGCGAGCTGCTTGCAAACAGCTAGTGGCGTGCTGTTGGCTCAGCCAGGCACCCAAAGCTGAGCATCACAAGGGGGATGTGCTGACAGGGCCGGCTGGCAGCCTTGTCATGGGATTTCATTGCTGGCACTGGAAGCATCATGTGATGTGTGCATGGCAGGCTGCATGGCTTGTGGTGATTTGCAGCACTATCATGTACCCCACGGCTCATGCGGCATGCCAAGTGGCTTTCAGGGTCTGACTGTTCTTGCGCTGTTCCTGCGCTGTTGCTGCTGTGCCCGCTGCCCTGCAGGTGTTCCTCGTCTTTGGATCTACTCATATGGCTGTCTCTGCTGTGCCTCTGCATGGCTTTGGTCAATGCCCAGCCCCAGGGAGCAACACCCCACTGCAAGCTCACAATCATCGGGGGTGATGACGGCAAGCTGCAGCAGGCAAGCATGGCCTGCACTGGTAGCCCCAAACAGCCACTGTCCTCCTCAACTCCACACACCTGGGGCCTTTCAAGAGCAGCTTCACTGGTGTCAGCCTGACTGCCAGCTGTGAGTCCAAGGTGACTCAGGGATACCCCTGCCTGATCACCATATGCAGCGGCTCCATGGTGTTACAAGACAGCAGAGTGTCAGGGGTGCGAGGTATCTCATTGAACGCCCTGCTGTGTGTGGTGCATGACAGCAGGCTGGAGGTGCATGGTGGCACCTTTGACAACAACCAGGTCAGGCCACTGATGGTTGGTGACCAAGCAAGTGTGGTGCTTCATGCCAGCAATGTCTCAAAAAACAATGTTCGCAACAGTTCTGGTGGTGGTATGTGGGTGGAGGGTGGTGCGCATGTGACGATCAAAGGTGGCAGCATGGTGCAGGACAATATCGCAGGCAAGTATGGTGGAGTAGTTATCGTGGGAGACAATGCGCGTGTCGTCGTTGCCGATGGCAGTACTGTTAGCAACAACATTGCTTTGCAGGAAGTCGGTGGAGGGATGCTTGCACTGGACAACTCTACTATCACCGTCATTGGTGGTAGCAGTGTGCACCACAACATGGCCAACAGGAGTGGTGGGGGTATTGCGTTGGTTGACAGTGCTGCAGTGACCATTGACCATGGCAGTGTGCACAACAACACTGCTGCTTATTTTGGTGGGGGGGTGCATGTGTCTGACAGTGCCCACGTCACTGTCAAAAACGGCAGTATTGTCAGCAGCAACAATGCTTTGCAGGGATGGGGTGGAGGCGTGTATGCATCTGGGGATGCAACCGTCACCCTTGCTGGTGGCAGCAGTGTGCACCACAACATGGCCAACATGAGTGGTGGGGGTGTTGTTGTTATCGAAAATGCTGTGGTGACCATGCACAACAGCAGTGTCCACAACAACACTGCTGGTAGCTTTGGTGGTGGCTTGTATGCTCAAAACACCTCCAAGGTGACCATCACCAACAGCAGCATGTCTAGCAACACAGCAAGGAGTGGCCCTGGTGGAGGGTTGTATGCACAGGGCAATGCTGATATCAATTTCACCGGTGGTAGCGGTGTGCACCACAACAAGGCCAACAGAAGTGGTGGGGGTGTTGTGGTTGCTGAGAGTGTTGTGGTGACCATCCTCAACAGCACAGTCCGAGGCAACACTGCAGATGCTGGAGGTGGCATAGCGGAATCTCGAGGTGCGTGTGTGGTGCTTGGCAGTAGTTGTCGCATCTTCAACAACCGGGCCCTGAATGGCTCTGGTGGGGGCATCGATGTTGCTGGGGGTGCGGTGATGACCATCACTAGCTGTAGCATAGCCAACAACAGCTGCACAGGCGGTGTCGGGGGAGGCCTTTCTGCTGGTATGTGGGGGGAGGGTATCCGCTTTGGCACTATGGGGCGATTAGATGGTGATGCACATGGCATTGGTCGGAGCAACTCTAGCGACCGTGTCACAGTCATTGATAGCAGCATCACCAACAACACCAGCAATGGTGCTGCTGGTGGTGGTTTGGCAGCGGTTGGAATGTCGGCGGTCATGCTGACCAATGGTACTTCTGTTATAGGCAACAGAGCTATTAATGGCTCAGGTGGAGCAGTGCTGGTCATGGGGTCTGCATGGTTTGAGGCAGACAGCACAGTTACTGTTGCTGACAATAGTGTGCCTCGTGGCTTTGTTGGCAGCACAATTGTTGTGTTTGATACTGCTGACATTTCCCTTCCCCTGCATGGTCAGCTAACAAAGTGCAGCAGTGGTGTGTACCTGGGCAGGACCCCTTGTGGTGTTGGTGAGACCCTGCAACATGATGTCTGCATGTGCTGCCCTCCCCACACATTCAGTTTCACCAACACCACCAACACCTGCACACACTGCCCACCCAATGCTGAATGTCATGGCGCAAGCATTGTGGAGCCGCTGCCTGGTTATTGGTCGTCCGCCCCTACCTCTGTGCAGATGCACCGCTGTCCTTTATTTAAGACTGCGTGTGAGTATGTTGATGATTCTCAATCCTGCAAGCCTGGGTACCGCGGGACCTTGTGTGGTGACTGCCAGCTGCCAGAGTATGGCATGTTGAGCCCTATGCGGTGTGGCAGGTGCATGCGCCCCCCTGTGCAGCTTGGGCTGTACCTGTTCCTGAGCTCTTTGACAACTTCGTTTGTCACCTACACGGTCCATGCCACCTGGCAGGAGAACCTGAGAGGGGACCACACAGTCCTCATCACTGACAATATCAAGGTGCTGGTGTTGTTCCTGCAGTACCTTGTCATCATAGGCAGTGTGTCAGTGCCGTGGCCGCTGTCTGATGTGCAGCAGTCGCTGCAGGCTGTAGGAATTGTAGTCACCATGGGGACAGGACAGGCATTGTCGCTCGATTGCTGGTTGTATTACTATGTTGGCAACAGTGTGCTTCCCGTCGCCATTCAGCGCTTGTTGGTGTACTTCCTGGCACCTGCGTTTGTGTTGGTGGTAGTGTTGGCGCTGCAGTGGTTGTGGTGGGCCATGCTGCGCTGGTTGGTGCCTCTGTTCAGGCAGTCGAGGCGGGGCGCAAGTTCCACACAGTCTAGCAGGCAGAGCCCTTGGCTGCTGCTGCGCAAGCTGCCTGTGACTGTGCTGGTAGTGCTTTACTATGCCTTCCCCACCCTGGTTCGCGCTTCCCTCAGCTTTTTTGCATGCCTCACGATTGACGTGCCTTTGGCTTCTCTCTCTGATGTGCCAATGGGTGCCACCGCCACCCTCACCCACTGCTGGGGTTACTGGGTCAGCGCAATCGACCAGCAATGTTTTTCTGGGTATCACCTGCGCTGGGCCATGGGCCTTGGTCTGCCCTCTGTTCTGCTATGGTGTGTTGCTGTGCCTGTTGCCATGGGTGTGGGGCTGTACCTGTACCGCAGCCGGGCTGACAGCGACAGGTTCAGGGAGCAGTTTGGCTTTCTGTACCGCACCTATAGGCCTGAGTGCATGTGGTGGGAGGCTGTGTGGGCTGCACGCACTGTGCTGCTGACCGTCATCTCAGTCTTCTCTCTCCCCATCATGGGGCAGCGGGCTGCGTCAGCGCTACTACTCTAGAGATCTGTGCTGAGCTTGCTGCTGGTGTTATTGGCTAGCGCTGTGCTGCAGACTGCATTCCAGCCATACACTGAGCGCACGCTGCACCGCATGCACCATGTGTCAACCGCTTGCCTAGCAGCTACCACCCTTGGGGCGCTTGCAATGTTTGCGTATGAAATTCAGGAGTCCACTGCGTATGCGCTGCGCATTGCAATCACGGTGCTGGTGTTTGTGGTCAACCTGGTGTTTGTGGGTTGGTGCTGCCTGAAGCTGACGCCTGCACTCAAAGCAATGCTGGGCGCGCTCTTTGCCATGGCCAAGGAGTGGATGTTGCATGGTGTGCGGTGTGCATTTGCGTGCTTGGGCTGTCCAAGTAATGCAAGCCAGCGTGCTGCGCGTCGTGTGGGCGGCAGCGCAGGGCAGCACGGTGAGGAAAGCAAGGACCCCAGCACCCTGGGCCCTGCTGAGCGTGTGTAGCCCTGAGGTCTGCTTTTTTGAGTGTGTGGAGTGTGGTGGAGTGTGGCAGCGGCATGCTCACTTTTCTGAATGCTTGTGTGGATGGCAGCATGTTGTGGACAGCCCTTTTCCTGCAGCTCGCCTGAGACAGTTCATATCTCGAGAGCACCACCTGTTGGTTGCCTACCTGGTGGATTGCGGCCAACTCACCGGCAGGAGGGAACCACAACCCAGCAGAGTATGACTGAAACTGCAGCAGGACTGCTGCTGCTGGTATTGAAAGAGCTCACCATTTCTTTACAGGCAGTCACTGGGCACCCCATCCGGGGTGCACATGGTATAGCATTATCCAGGCCTGGGCCGGTCTGGATAAGGTGCACACTTGGGGTTACCGTGATTCTTTCTGCTCGTTGGCTCATGGCAGCTTTGGCAACTTTCTTGTGCCAACGCCGGCCAGTGGCCCGTGGCTCATGAGGCTGATGGGAATGCCTCTTTAGCAGAAGCTAGTAACACTGCTCATGACCATGGAGCTGGCTTACAGCAGCTGTGCTGGCCCAGCACATCAGCACCACAGGGGTTGCAGGAAGATGCAGCCACACTCAGCGAGTGCTTCAGGCATGATACTTTCAACTATGATGGTGCCCATGGGGGCTGCCTGCAGCTTGCTGCGCACCTGTGTGGCTGAGGGCAAAGAACTGTGACTGCTGCACTCAGTCCTGGCCAGAGCACGGTCCAGAGAAGACCAGAGAAGTCCAGAGAACTTCCTTCGCAGACAGCCAGTGCTGCTCCTCAGTGACACTTCCGTAAGTCTTTGACAGGCTGATGTCCATATCAGGAGCACTGCGAGATAGTCTGTGGGCCATAGGGAAGTTGGTTCCAACTGCTGCTGCTGTTGTTGTCTGCATACATCACTCCAGTCGCTTGCACCCTTGACTGCTAAGCTCGTCAGCAGTAATGGTGACATGAAAGGTTCCACGTGCCAAACATCGGCGAGGCTGGCATGCCTTCACGGTACACGGCGCGGGAGGCTAAAGGGAAGGGGCAGGACAGAGCTCGTTAACTGCACGTCTACGAGGCATATATCTAAAGGTGAATTGAATGATGATTGTTGATATGGCAGCTTCGTTGAGGGACATACTTCATCGAGTCATAGTATGGCGCTCAAGGCGTGGCTCAAGGTCTCAGCACCAGGTCTCATTCAATCTCAGCTGAGCAGCACCAGACTTGTTGAAAGTGTGCCCAACGGCTATTGATGGTCCACATCACTGTTTGCATGGCTGCCAGGCCTGATGGCATTGTAGCAGTTCGGCATGTTGAGGGCGCTATGGCTTGAGCTGGTGAGACAGTGCCCGGAACCGGGGAGGTAGCGTGATTTCCTGTGGAGACACTGGGAACACACAAGATGGTAACACAGTGTAGCTAGCACTGGGGTCCCCCACCGCCACCCCAGGCAACAAAAGCCTAACACAGCAACCTCACAGTGCAATAGAAGGCGTCCAGTCCAAAGCTGCGAGTCCAGCAGCCCCATCAAGCCTAACAGGATTACCTGCAAGCAGCACCATCATGGCTTGAGCTGGTGATCAGCACAGCGGCTGCAGGTGTTCCCCCATGAGCCTCTGGCTCCCTTGTGGGTTGCTCAGCTTTTGCTGAGCCAATTACTGTAACTGTAACTGTAACGTGCTCACCTGATAGGTGACATGGCAAGGCTTGTGCATGCGCAGTGAAGCAACCTGCGAGGTGTCACAGATTGTTGGACACAATCTGTAAGATTGAGCCATTTGCTGTGCAGGCATGGTGACTCAGTGTACGGCCAGATGCCATCCTCGCAACTTGCGAGAGTGTACAAAGGATTACCGCGGGTGTACATATCAGCACAGAGGCGCATGTTACTTGTTACACACAGGCATCAGTCCCACTCCCATAGGCTGCATGGTGATTCACATGGTGGGGGGAATCCCAGGCGGGGGGCATAGGCAGGCTGCAAAATCCAGCACCACAACTGGCAATCTGTCCAGCGCGCGTGCTGACAATCCGGGTGCACAAACTGTGGGCTGCAACCCATGGCTGCTGTGCAGCATACGGGTGCATCTCCCATGTTGGAGGCATGCATTCAGCACAGAACCGTGCGTCCCCCAAACAATCCCATATTCCGTGAACACCTTTACAAACTGAACTACAACTGCAATCTCTCTCGCAGAGCTGCACAAACCCTCAATGGACGCGGTCCCGACCTCGATCCAAGACAAGCTTTTGGCGGCAAGTCTGTATTGACCCCCGCACATCAACTGAGGAGCAAACAAGCATGCACTTGCTTTGATGCTCAGCTCCCAACAGTCGGCAGCACATGAGGCTTTCAGCACAGTGCTTGAGCTGCCGATCACTGTCATACCAAAAAACAAGCGTGCCAACACACAACACACACACGTGCGCGCAACTCCAAGCTGTGTGCTGGCCATGGAAACACCCGCCATGCTTTGCATGCATAGCAGGAAACTCCTCAACACAACGTTGCACGAGCAATCCTGCATCAGGCATGGAGCTTCGCTCCACATGGTTCCTTGCTGCAGGCCCCCACACAAGTCCTGCCACAGCAGCTGTCCCACTGGGCAACAACTGCTGCTCAAGAGACCCCAGCACGCAGCAGTCCTGGCAGCAGCACATCAGCGCCCCCCGCACACGACACCTTCCAGCACACACAACCAGCCTTTCGAGCGTACACAGTTGCCTGCACTCCTGCTGCTGCCTGCATGGTCATGCAGGAGATGCAGGGCATGTGCACCTGCATAAATACACCTAAGCTTCACACACAACCGCTCCCCAGGCAATCAACCCCCAACGCACAATTTTCCGCCAAAATGAGCTGTGGGCGATGCTTCAGCGCCTGCTCTTCTTGCCGGTGGCACCTGCTGCCTCGGACTTGATCTCTGTCATGCGGTTCATCTGGTTGAAGAGGGGCTGGGCCATGTTGAAGGCCACCCAGCCAACAACGGGCAGGAACAGCAGGGAGATGGTGCCCAGCCTGCAAAGCACACACACGCACCAAGCAGCATATCGTTAAGTGCAACCACAGCAAAGCAGGTTGAGGCCATCTCGTGGCCAGCTGTCCAACCATGCTGTCAAAGCCCTGCCGGCTTGTGCCAGTGCAAAGTTGCAATTGACTTCCCAGCAGTAGTCGTCCCCGCAGCACTTTCACAACAACCAAGCAGCTTATTGTGGCTGCAACATTACTCTTACAAAGCCAAAGCATGGTGACAAAACCTACCTGTTGTCGCTGCCTGCCAGCTGGGCCAGCTCTGTTGCGGCGTCAGCCTGCTGTGCTGCTACCATGCTGAGAGCAGCGCCCAGGCCAACAGCGCCAGCCAGGCCACGCTTCTTCCTGCCACCTGCGCTGGCGCCTGCTGCCTCGGACTTGATCTCTGTCATGCGGTTCATCTGGTTGAAGAGGGGCTGGGCCATGTTGAAGGCCACCCAGCCAACAACGGGCAGGAACAGCAGGGAGATGGTGCCCAGCCTGCAAGAAAGGCGACAGCATACAGGCAGTAAAGGAAGTTGAGTGTGCTTGAAGTACGTTTAACCACAGCATTGACACAATGTCAGCACTGACACCCAGGCACAAGGCAGTCACACGGATGCTGCACAAGACGTCCACAACAGCGATCATCCTGCCGCGTTATGCCTGTGCCGCTTAGTTTGGCAGTCCATGAAACACAGGCAACGTTGGCTTGCAGTGCTGCTGATGTCATGTGACATGCGGAGCCCACTGTGCGCAAGATAGCCCCTGCAACAGTGCTGCTACCAGCACGCACAGCACCTACCTGTTGTCGCTGGCTGCGAGCTGGGCAAGCTCTGTTGCGGCATCAGCCTGCTGTGCTGCTGCCAAGCTGAGGGCAGCGCCCAGGCCAACAGCGCCAGCCAGTCCACGCTTCTTCTGGGTGCGCTTGGGGGGAGCAGATGAGCCCTGCAACAAATGCAGCAGTAGAGCCACACATCAGACACGCTGCTATCAAGCTTTGTGCTGACATGCAACGGTTGCGGAAGCATACCCTGTGCTGAGCATGTGCATGGCCTGCAGGTCTGCGCGCATGGGACATGTCTCTGCTGAGCATGTGCGTGTCCTGCAGATCTGCGCACGCAGGGCACGACCAGAGGGTACGCTGTGCTGCAAGCCCTCCCGCAGGAAAGCAGGCTGCGTTGATCTTTATCCTGTGGCGAAGGTACTGGCCAAGAAGCAGTGGTGCTGGCCACGGCTAGGGAGCAGAGGTACTGGTCATACTGCTAACAAATAGAGGCACTGGTTGCGCCACTGCTGCCTGTGCGCACCTTGGCATCATCCTTGAGCTTGCTCATGCGGTCCAGCTGGTTGAAGGCTGGCTGCAGGATGTTGAAGGCCACCCAGCCCAGGGCGGGGATGAACAGCAGGGCCAGCACGCTCAGCCTGCACGCGGTGCAGGAAACAACAACAGCAACAGCAAGAAACCGATTGGCATGTGCCATCCAGCCTGCACGTGCTGCATGCGCTCCGAACCCCCGGCGGACCCAGCGCGCACATGCTGCACAAGCAGCCCTAACATGCATGCATGCTGGGTGCGCTACAGCAGTAACATGGCAAATCGCGAAGGTGTTGCTGTCGTGCCTTGCCTTGCCCCAGCACACACTGCAGGAAACAATGCCTTGCCCCAGCACGCACTGCAGGAAACCGTGCATGCCCCAGCACACAGTGCAGAAAACCATGCCTTGCCCCAGCACACAAGGAGGAAACCATACATGGCCCCAGTTCACGCTGCAGGAAATCATGTATGGCCCCGCCACACAGTGCAGGACCCATGCCTTGCCCCAGCACACACTGCAGGAAACCATGCATGGCCCCAGCACACTGCGCCCACACAACTGCAGAGAAAGCCACGCATGACCCCAGCACACCAACTGCCTTTGTAACCTCTCCTGCACTGCCATGCGGACTGCGACTGTCCTGCACGGCCATGCAGCCTGCTGATCAGTACAAAGATGCGCGGCCACGACCCCAGCTGCTTCGCGCACCTGTTGTCGCTGCCTGCCAGCTGGGCCAGCTCTGTTGCGGCATCAGCCTGCTGTGCTGCTGCCATGCTGAGGGCAGCGCCCAGGCCAACAGCGCCAGCCAGGCCGCGCTTCTTCCTGCCACCTGCGCTGGCACCTGCTGCCTCGGACTTGATCTCTGTCATGCGGTTCATCTGGTTGAAGAGGGGCTGGGCCATGTTGAAGGCCACCCAGCCAACAACGGGCAGGAACAGCAGGGAGATGGTGCCCAGCCTGTTGTCACTTGCTGCAACATTGGCCAGCTCAACTGCTGCCTGTGCCTGGCCAGAGAACATCCAGGAGGAGGCAACCGCTGACAGGGCAGCGACCTTGCCAGCCTGCAGATCGTAACGCGACCGAAAACAGGCAGCAGGGAATGCACAGGCTGGGTGCGAGGGTAACGTGTCCATCAGATGGAACCTTCTGCTGCTGCGAAACCGCACAATTGAAGGCCGAATGCATGACAGAAGTAATCAAAACAACAACACCATTGTTTTGCACTCCTCTGGGCCCCAGATCTGAAGCTCCAGCATCATGAGCTTACTTCGAAGGCCTGGGCCTCAGCAGCATCCTGCTTCTGGGCGCGGACGGCCAAGGGGGCCCTCAAAGAACGCACAGGGGCAAAAGCACCGCGTGCCTGGCGGCATGATGCGCCAGCACGAGCAGCGTTGGCCTTGAGCATCATGCTGGCGAGTTGAGCTGGCGCACTGAGATGCTTGCAAAGCGCTTTTACGATTGCACAAGGTTTGCACAACACGCTGGGCATGCAGGGAACGCACAGATCGGGGACAAGGGTCTGGACTTCCCAGGGTTTTGCAAAAGTCCTGACAAGAACTATCGGTTCGTCATCTGTGTTGCTCGCATCAGTAGCTCATGAGTTTGCTTCATAGCTCACCTGGACAGCCTCCCTACCTGTCCAACTGCCAACTCAACCCACCCGCCAGTCCACAACCAACACAACATGCTAGCATAGGTGTTCATCAAATGTTTTGGGGTTGCTTTGTAGTTGTGGTGTCAGAGAGCCTGAGGTCACCTGAGGTAGGGTCTGACCCGTGGGTGTGTTTCACCTGTTCAAGGGTTCTGATCAAGTGATGGTGATGTGGTGCTTCGTGTGGGCTTCCCCACATATGAAAGACATCACCAGGATATGTTGCACTGTATCGACCTGTCAGCATCTTGTGAGGCATGTGCTGAACTGCGACAGTGCTGCAAACTGGCTGTGTTGACTCAATCTTCAGCTGCTGCTGCAGGGTGCAGCTGCTCCTGCAGGGTGAGAGGGGGGAGGGGGGGCTGTGCACACATGTGTGACTGCCTTCAACGCAATTGAAATTGCTGTGGCTTCAGTCGCGAAGGATTCTGAGCCAAATCTGTGTCCACCACTGTGCTGTCAATAGCAGCAAAAACAGCCCAAAGGTTAGGCGACTTGGCAGCAAAAATGTTTCAACTGGAGCCAGATTGAGGCTTGGGCAGGAGCCATTACCGCAAGTCAGCCTTACAAGCCGTGACAATCCTCCACATGCAGTGCGATGAGGGTTCTGTGGCGTCGCACCAGGCCTGGATCACCCTAAACAGTTCGACAGTGTTGCACTCCAGGGATGCTCAGTATGCTTGTACGCTAGTACGTTGTACGCAGTACGTTGTACGCAGTACGCTGCCAGGCCAGTACGTACCCATCAAAAGTACGCTGCTGTGAGTGTGTATGCTTTTCGGCTCAGCAGCAGCAGCAGCAGCACTGCTGGGACCCACACCGGCCTCAGAGTTGCTGATGCTCCTCATTTCTCCTCATTAGCCTTGCAAGCCAGGCTACTCTTGACCTGTTTATGTGCCTTGGCAGCTGTCAGGACACTCCCAACCTCAGTAAGACACTTGCTGCAATGCCGGACTTTGCCGGACTCCCTTGCCATTACCTGTCAGATGGACGTAGCACCGTGTTCTAGAGCCACTGAAAGTCAGATCAAAGTAAATTCATATTTAATCTGTTTTTATTATGCTACTTACTAACGATGCTGCAGCGATCAACAGGGTTGGTGGGATCGCATCGATCTGATCGGAGGAAGCCATTGCGAGTGATATGGGCGACGTAAAGTGCTGTCAAACACAGATACAATACGTATTATATGCAGCATACTTGCTACCACCCCAATACGCTAGCCCTGTGTGACTGATTCCCTGTTTTTGACCAGTACGTGACAGCTCCCTTGACTGTAGAGTACAAACGTGCGTACTTGGGTGCGTACTACGTACTTGTACGCTGGTACGTACTTGTACGCTGCCCAAAACAACGTTTTGAGCATCCCTGTTGCACTCCCCTGACAGCTGTGTGTCACACACGGTAGAACCGTAACATAGAGTGACACCATTACAGTACAGTTACAGTATTTGGCACGGCAATACAAAAATTGCACGGGAGCCAGCCTTAGGGCTCATGGGGTCACAAACAGCCGTGCGCCACCCACCGACACCACTTGGGTTCAGCTAGAAAGCATACACAGCCGCTGACGGTCAGCCTAAACCGCTCTAGGCTGGCCTACGCTGGCAGGCAGCTCTGAACTTCAGATTTGACATATCACTGAAGCAGTGCCGCAGTTGCTGTCATCTAGTGTTGTCGGGTACCAACCTTGCCGCAAGAAAGGTTCCCATCCCCTATGGCACTGACTTTGGTTACCAAAGTGAGCTGAGCCCCCCCGCCCCCTGCACACACATGTAACCAAAACTGCCTGCATCATCTTTGTGCATTTCTCTGTTGTATGCTTGCTCAGCTTCAAGGCTGGCAGGTGTATCACAGCATCGATCAGGATGCCTCCTGCCCTCCCTCCCACCCTCCAAGCAGTGCACTTCCAGCCAGGTGCAGAGGCCCCCAGTGTGCGCTGTTGGCTTTCAAAGCTGACTCAGCTGGTAGCTCAACTTGAGTATCCTATGGCATCATGCCATAATGCCATAATGATATGGCATCCTATGGCATAAAAATCATGGCATTACTATCCCACCACTGCAGGCACGGTGCACTCAAGCATAGATCTCGCTTCAATGCCCTCAGGGCTTGAACCCTGGGGCCCGGCTGCCTTTGCCGACCGGCAGCCTGATCAACCCTTCACACCACGCCCTGCCCCGTGGGCAGCATGCATGTGACAAATTCCATCACGGCACAGCCTGTGGAAGGCAAACACCAGGGCGCCCCGTAGTGGCGCTGGCAGGGTTGGAACACAACACAGAACCTGCAGTTCAACTGTTGTGGGCGGCCCACAATGGCATTGCATAATATTGAGTGCCCAAGTGACCCGGGCCAAGAAATCCAGTTGATGCCATCGGGCTGAGCTGATACTCCTGATCCTTTGAGTGTGTTTCTGTGTGTGATTCAACGCGTGCCGTGCACCGGCACGCACGTAGCCTACTGCTGTGAGTGCAGAATCTCAACAGACATAACAGGCACAGCAAGTGCCACCTGGCACTCTGAGTGACAACCTGTCCTAGGGCACCACAAGCCCTCTGGAATGCTCTCCAACACACCTCAACTGATATTGCACAGCAGTGCAGCCCTAATCGGATGCATGGCCCAATCGGGTATGACAGGGCATTGCCAATCTCAACAAGTTGTTGATAAGCTCCGGTCACCACTGACGGCTGCAGGCTGCGGAGCTTATCGAATGACTGATCCGGCCCCTCACAGTCCCATCCACAGGCCCATCCCCCCCCCCCCCCCCCCCCGTCCACAAGCCCCTCACAGCCCCTCGCAGGCCCCTAACCCCTCACCCTCACACCCCCTCACACCCTCACCCTCACACCCCTCACACCGGCCCCTCACACCCCTCACCCTCACACCCCTCACACCGGCCCCTCACACCCCTCACCCCTCACACCGCCCCTCACACCGGCCCCTCACACCCCTCACCCCTCACACCGGCCCCTCACACCCCTCACACCGGCCCCTCACACCCCTCACCCCTCACACCGGCCCCTCACACCCCTCACACCACACACCGCCCCTTACACCCCTCACACCGGCCCCTCACACCCCTCACCCCTCACACCGGCCCCTCACACCCCTCACACCACACACCGCCCCTCACACCACGGCTTGTGGGGCAGTGACCAACCCATCAGTGCAGTTCCAGCCGCATGATTGCCGTGCACTCCCCATCGAGTGACACCAGTAGTTGTATCAGTGATCATCACTGCGGCGCAGCACAGTGGGTTGCTTGGCAGTCCGTCAGGCGTTGGTTCAACCCGTTTGACTGTTAGGGTCTGGTCATCACTCAACGCCGTTGCCCCCCCCCCCCCCGAAGGCTTAGAGGACGCAGGGGCAGATGGGGTTGGGGGTTGGCAGCATGCCATCGTGACACCAGTAGTTGCATCACCTGATGCTGGTGGTTTGCTTGGCAGTTCTTTGGGTGCTGCCTGTTTCCAGCTTCCTGCACTGATGGCACCTTAAACAGCTGATCAACCTCTCACACCGTCACGGCCTAGGCCTAGGGCTTTGTGGGGCAGCACGCAGTGACCAACCCTTCGGTGCAGTTCCAGCCATGTGCGATTGCCGTGCACTCCCCTTTAGAAGAAGCAGGAGCCGACGGGGTTGGGGGTTGGCAGCATGCTGCCGTGACACCAGTGGTTGAGTTGCTTGGAACATTGGATGTTGGGTTGCTTGGCTGTCCGTCGGGTGTGGTTGTATTGGTTGTGGTTGTGTTGGCTGCTGTTGTGTTGCCTGCATGCATAGAAGAGCAGTGGTGAGCACACAACAGCCTGTCAGTGACTGCCGCAATCAATGCCTCAAGGCTTGAAGATTATGTATGTGTACACTCTAGAGCAATCGATACACACGATGCCGCACCGTACTAGTAGTTCTGCGCAAGGGCTGTCACGTCATCGGATGCGTTTGTAGAGTGTGGGGTGACTTGGGGGGGGGGGGGGTGATCATCACCTTGGCAAGGTTGATCCTTTCACTGCTGGCCGGTACCGTACCCGGTCGGACCGCTGAGCGGTGGTCTCCACTTGAGACCAGTGACTGGATGAACTGGGTAGAACAATAAATCCAGATACACGGCGACAGTCTCAGGAAACCAACAGTTTGAAATTTCAGCTGTTGTGTTGCTGCTTGTTGCGTTCAACAAGAGACCGCATCCCCCCCCCCCCCCAAAAACCCCTCCAAAATACTATGTGGGTGGCACCCAGGCATGCACTAGTCACGACACCGACTGTGACAGTCCGGGGGAACATGCCATGCAGCGGCTGCAAGCCAATGGAGTGTGCTGCAGTGACTTCACCTGTTGTGTTGCTGCTTGTTGCATTCAACAGGGGGCAGCTGCCTTCTGGAGTCAGGGGGCGGCAGGCGGCGTAGTTCCACCTGCATATGCAAACACACAAACACCATGCATGGCATTTGTCAGATACATGCCATGGCCAGTGGGGGGCGGGGGGCAGCAGTGAAGGGGGGGGCATGGTTTAACCTGCCGCTGGTATGATCCACAAACATGGCGTTGTGTGGCACCCCGAGGGGGTTGGGGAGGGCACCCCCCGGGGGGGGGGGGGGAGGGGGGATCCCTGTCTAACCTCATTGAAGCGCTGCTGGCTGCCTTGGCACGGGTGGCCTGGTGGTGGTTGGGGGGGTGGGGTGGGGGTGGAGGGGGGGGGGGGCGCAAGGAGGGGTGGGAGTGGGGGGTGGGGTGGGGGGGGGGGGCAGGGCGGGGGGTGGGTGGGGGGGGGATGGAGAGGGGGGCGAGCGAAGGGGGGGGGGGGGCAGGGGAGAAGGAGGACAGCGGGTGCGGGGGGTGGGTGGGTGGGGGGGGGGGCTTACCTAATTGGGCCACTCTCAGCTTCTTCCTGCCCTGGCTGCCTTGGAACGGGCGCGGGTGGCCTGGTAGGGAATGGGGGGGGGGGCACGGGGGAAGGGGGCGGGGGGCAAGCGGGAGGGGTTGGGGGGAAGCGGGAGGGGGGCGGGGGTGCAGGGGTGAAGGAGGACAGCGGGTGCGTGGGTGGGGGGGGGGGTTACCTCATTGGGCCACTCTCAGCTTCTGGCTGCCCTGGCTGCCCTGGCTGCCTTGGCACAGCCGCGGGTGGCCTGGTGGGGAACTTCCCCAGGGCTTGGGTGGCTGTTGGCGGGCGGCAATTGGGCGAGGGGGATAGGTTCCAGGGGCGATTGGGCGGGTAGGGTACTGTCCGGGGGCGATTGGGCGAGGGGGATAGGGGCCTGGTGCGATTGGGCGAGCGGGATATGGTCCGGGTGCAAGTGGGCGAGTGGGATGGGGGCCTGGGGCCAATGGACGGGCGGGAACCAGTCCGGGGCGATTGGGCGAGCGGGATATGGTCCGGGTGCAAGTGGGCGAGTGGGATAGGGGCCTGGGGCCATTGGACGGGCGGGAAACGGTCCGGGGGCGATTGGGCGAGCGGATATGGTCTGGGTGCAAGTGGGCGAGTGGGATAGGGGTCTGGGGCCATTGGACGGGCGGGATACGGTCCGGGGGCCTGTGGACGGGCGGGAGCTGATCCTGGGGCGAGTGGACGGGCGGGAGCTGGTCCG
Source organism: Desmodesmus armatus (assembly GCA_007449985.2). Classification (NCBI taxonomy): domain Eukaryota; kingdom Viridiplantae; phylum Chlorophyta; class Chlorophyceae; order Sphaeropleales; family Scenedesmaceae; genus Desmodesmus; species Desmodesmus armatus. Next base: position 74,646 of record VIIQ02000294.1, read on the forward strand.
GGGCCCAGTGGGCGGGTAGGGACTGGCACGGTTGGCCTTGGGGTACCGGGTCTGCAAGGCAGTAACGGTGGCGACACACACTGTGATGTTGTTTTTGAAGAAAGGAAATAAAAACTGGAAAGGATACGAAGGGTGGTACGCTGGAGAGTCATTCTCATGCAGTGCAAGCAGCTACGCTGCAAATGAAGCCAGCCCCTCCCCCCCCCCCCCCCTGCCTTCCTCTTCCCCCCCCCCTACCAACTGCCCTTGCCCCTGCCCCCCCCCCCCACACACACACACCCCCCTCCTTGGTGCACACCTGGTTTGTCTGGTGGCTACCACTGTGGTAGTTCTTGCAGGTGCAGTGCCTGGACGATGAGCTGGACGAACAGGGCGCCATATCCCCCCTTGCACCCTGCCCTCCCCCCCCCCCCCCCGTGCACACCTGACTTGTCTGGCGGCTACCACCGTGGTAGTTGTTGCAGGTCGTGTCTGGCCGTTGAGCTACACCCCCCCCCCCTCCCAACCCCCCGACCCCCCCCCCCCTCACCCCCCCCCCCCCTACGAACAGGGGGCCTACCCCCCCTGCCCCCCCCCCCCCCACTTCCTTTGCACACCTGTCTGTTCAGCAGTGGTGGCTACCACTGCCGGCTGTGAGCCTGGGCGTTGGGACGAACAAGCCCCCCCCCCTGCCAGGTAGTACCTCCTGCTCCCCCCCCCCTTGGTGCATACCTGACTCGTCTGGCGGCTACCACCGTGGTAGTGGCAGCATGCCTTGTGCCTGGCAGCGGTCGTTGAGCTGGACGAACAGGTGCTCTTTACCCCCCCCCCCCCACACACACACACACCCTCTTCCCCCCTCCTCCCAGTGCACTGCCCGGCCCTGCCCCCCCCCCCCTTGGTGCATACCTGACTTGTCTTGCTACCACCGTGGTAGTGGCAGCAGGTCGTGTGCCTGGCAGCGGCCTTTGGGCTAGGCGAACAGGTGGCCGTGGTTGCTGGGCACTTGTGAAGGGGCGGGCGCACACCAGCAACATGAATATGCAGGCAGCAACCTGTGGAGGGCAGCACAGGAAAAGGCAAGACAGCAATACAAAACAATACACATTCGGTCTCTCTCAGAGACATCATATGAAATTCAGGGGGGGGGGGGCGTGGTTGCTGGGGGCTTGTCAATGGGACGGCGCACACCACTGGTTGGCAACATGAATAGGCAAACAGGAACCTGCGGAGGCCAACACGTGGGGTGGGGGTGGGTGGGTGTGGGGGCGTTGGTGCTGAGCGCCTTTCGAGGGGAGGGGGAAGGCCAGCAACATGAACAATATGCTGCAGACAGCCTGTTGAACCTGTGGTGGGCACTGGCAACATATGAAAAAGGCAAGCAACACCAGCAGCACACATTCGAGTGGGTGGGTGGGTGGGGTGGGATGTGGTGGTGGTGGTGTGTGTGTGTGTGTGTGGGGGGGGGGGGGGGTGGCGTGGTTGCTGGGCACTTGTGAAAGAGAGGGTGCACACCAGCAACATGAATATGCAGGCAGCAACCTGTGGAGGGCAGCACAGGAAAAGGCAAGACAGCAATACAAAACAATACACATTCGGTCAGGCTCAGAAAAACCATATGAAATTCAGGCGCGAGGGTTGGTTGGGGGGAGGGGGGCCGTGGTTGCTGGGCACTTGTGAAGGGGAGGGAGGGCGCACATCAGCAACATGAATATGCAGGCAACAACCTGTGGAGGGCAGCACGGGGGTGGGGGGGGGGGGGGGGGGGGGCATGGTCACCCCGGGTGGGGGGGGTGGGGCAGCAGTGCTGAGCACTTGTGAGCACTTGTGAAAGAGAGGGTGCACACCAGCAGCACGAACATCAAGATGCAGACAGCAACCTGTGGAGGGCAACACATGCAGAGGCGAGGCAAGAACAGCAGCACACATCCATTTCACACTTCGACATGCAGCTGACTCAGCAGTCCGACAGCAGGCTGCTGGCATTGAATGCCACAGGCATAGCTACAGCTCATGCCAGCCTGCCATTCTCACAACAAGTCAAGAGGGCGAATGGCTGCTGCTGCCCAACTGCTAGACGCGGTGCTGCTGCTGCTGCTGCTGCTGCTGCTGCTGCTGCTGCTGCTGCTGCTGCTGCTGCTGCTGCTGCTGCTGCCACACGGAACTGCATGTGAGAGGTGCAGGAGTCATCATGCTGCCAGGCAGCTGGCAACCCTTGCTTTCCCCGATCATTGGGCACTGGTTCTGCTTCTGGCAGACAGAACAGGCCGGGTAAAACTTGAAGGGCCTTCAGCATCGACATAGCCAAGCTCCCAGCTGGGACTCCCCGCAGTACATCTACAGTACATCTACGTATACGTGCGGTTTGGTTTTGTTTATTTCGATGCTATCCGACAAGGTTTGATGATGCCCCTTCGGGACCAAAGTGCCTTGCTTACCTGAGTGCTCGCCAGGTTGCGTTGATGAGCAGTACGTAACTTGCAGGCTGTGATGATGTGAATGGTGCTGGCAATCAATCGGATGTGCTCGCAGTGGGCGTGGGCGCCGATATATATGTAGAGTGCTTTGCTGATTATGTGAGCTGTGCGGCGCTTCGGTGGTTGGGCTGCGACGGCGCTTTTCGCTTTGGACCCGTCGGCAAGTCAGATCCGCTGGAGTCACTTGTGCATTCTCGCTCACGCCTGTTTCATAATTGGATGCTTGCGCATCCGACACCCGCGCGAGTAAGCACCATCGCCCATGCAGCCCAATCGTCCTTGTGGGCTGGATTTGCCAACTTGGAGTGACGTGTTTGGACGTTTTTTGAAAAGTTCTGGCGGGACAAGTCGCTTTTTGTAAGGCCTCAACTGCAGCAGTTGCCTTGGACCATTGGCCATGCGTTTTGGGCACACCATGTTGGCAATATGTGTGGATGCGCAGAAGAAATGCGTCAGCTGTTGGCCGCTGCTCCTTCTTTACACCCGCCCAGGATCAACAGAACAATGCATGACGGGGATGCTTTGTTGCACTCTGTTAATTGGACAGGTTCAACTTATGTGCCGAAGACGCAGTGCAGCAAAAGCTGCCGTGCAATGATACTTGAATATTCATGCAGCATGCATAGCGTAGTGAAGAACTCGGATGTGTGGTCAGGTTTGCTGGGTGAACACAGCACCTACTGGAGTTGTGTCCCTGACACACGGCGTGGTGTGTCGGTAACATGACCTGCTGGACGGTGAGCTTCACAGCTACATGTGTTCGCAAATAGAGATACCTTACTTCTTGCCTGGGTTAGGGCGCTGCTAAAGTGGTGACGCTGAGTGGCGGAGTGAGTTCATTGGAACAGCAATCGAAAGATTGAAGAACAAGATAACTTCAAGCCCCTTCGGAGGGGGCTGCCAGTTGCATGAGTGCAGCAGGTCGGTGCAAATGAGGTAGCAAGCTGACGCACAAGTCTCGACAACATCCACCACCCTCCAATATATACACCAAGATAGTATACTAGAGTGTTACCGTAACACTGAGTGGTGTACAGCGACTGTTCGCCCTCAACCCATCCAAAACTGCGGGCCATATACCCAAACTTCGGATCTCCAAACACTGCTCTTCCAAATATGCAGTGACACAACAACAAACGGCCTTGAAAGCCCACCATCTGCCTCTCGCAGTGGACTGGACTGGACTGGAGTGGAGTGGAGTTCGGTACAATCATGTTTTCTCGCCGCAGGTGTGAGGTAGTGACAATTGAGTCTGCACGGTATGGCAACCCACAGCACCCACGGCAAACATGAAGTTGTGAAGTACGGACAGCACACAACTTATCGCAGCATCCAACGTGGGTGGACTATGTCGGGCTTTGAGATACACACTGATGTGGTCCGTGTGCAGTGGTAGGATACAGGGGAAGTACTGCACAACAGCAACAGCTGTACCCATTCATTCGTATCACCAATCACCACACGGTGGTGCATACCCTTCGCAGTGAAATGACGAAAAGCAGCATGACAGCATCAACAGCTGCATCCACCAAACTGTTTCACACCCCCTCCACCGATTTGGTTTACACACCTTCAAACACTTTGTTTCACACAACCACACCTTCCTCTCAATCACCACCTGATCACCACCAACAAGGGTTGCATGCTGCTGTGTAAACCTGTGAGAGGGTGGTATGTATCGTACACCAAGGGGGGGGGGGGACCTTACCAGCCCCAAGGTACACCTGCCATGCTCCAAAAACCTGACGTCCAAAACCTGACGCGCACTCATTACCACCACTGCGGTCCGACAAAACTCAGTGAAGATGCTCCAAAACCGCATGCCTCCTCTTGAACCCTACTCACCACACCACTGCAACACGACCTCACCACTGACAAACCACCACACGCTGTCAAGAAAACAACCCACCCACACGTTGTGTTGTACTGCACTGTACTGTGGGGAACACAGCGTACCGTCTGTCAACTTTACTCACCACACCACTCAAAACACATCAAGCGACCAGCCCCTTGCCGGGATGTTCTGCTGTACGTTTACTGTCCGGTACACATGCAACATACCATGCCAGCTCTCGCAGAGCACAGAGCGGGAACACCAAGCACTGCTGTACTGTACTGCTGTACTGCACTGTACGTGCACCCTGGTATGTACCCTGGCAGCAGTCATAGACCCTGACATGTCTGCCTCGTACACGGCACACCAAGTACCCTGGTAAACAACACTACGCACCGCATCTCAGCAGTTGCTGCGTCTCAGCCCGTCCCCATAACTGCATGCCACATGTGCAACGCAACAGCATGTAGCAGCTGTGCAAAACAACAGAGCATGCTATAGCTGTGCAGCAGAACATCAAGCCACAGCTGCAGGACAACACACCGTGCCACCTACCAACCCCAACACATACAATCAGAACAACCGCACTAGACTGACGCTCCAGCAGCAGCTTCCAGCAGCAGCATTGCCTACCAACAAACACGCGGCAAGCTCAGCGAACTGCTGCAAACAACACCTTGCTGCTGCTGCTGCTGGCGGTGGTAGCACCCGCCGCCTCTCACTCCCCAGCCCGGGCTCCTCAACGGCGGCAGCTGTCAACCCTTTTTGTGATATGAGATGAATTATCCTTTGTGCTTGCTGTGAGCTGGGTCAGGTGGGCGCCAGGCTGACTTCTTTAGACCTTGCGAGAGTGGAAGCTGCAACAAATCAGCAGCAGCAGCAGCAGCGGGCTTCGAGTCAGGTTGAGCTTTGTAGATGACAGATGCAAGCAGGAGGCGCATTGCCAACTATGTTGCTATATTCCAAGGTGCGTCCGGCTTCATCTGCAGCCACCATCTGTGGTCCAACCCCACACATCTCGACGCCAAAGGCGTTAGCCCACATAGGATTATGATCTCACTCTGAATCTCCGTGAATGACTGCTGCCTGCGAAACACCCCCCCCCCCCCCCCCGCCCGAACCACACACACAACCATGGATCTTTTTACACCCCTTGCCCATGCCCCTGTCCGCGGACTGGTGCCCCCCCCCCCAAACACACACACCAGTCATCTCTTTACATCCCTGACCCACCCCCTGCCCACAACTTATGTGGGGGCCATGACTGGTGCAGGGGCAACAGTACCCCCCCCCTTATAAAACACACCAGTCATCTCTGTACACCACTTGCCTGTAGGTTTGCGCTAGGGGGTGAAGTGCTGTAGGGGGTGAAGTGCTGCAGTAGGTAACCGACTACTCCAGGACTACACCCCCCAACAACAAACTCCAGGGGGGTTAGGGTATCCCAACCCTAAACCGTGCAAACCCTAAACCCCAAACTCAAAGGGCTTTATACCTCATCCAACAGGTTTCAACCATCCTCAATTACTACTGCATATGGCCAACTTCTCCAAGACTGCTGCTTGTCCCCCCCCCAACCCACCACACACACAAACAACCAGTCAGTCATCTCTGTACACCTATCGCGCGTAGACTTGCGCTAGGGGGTGGAGTGCTGCAGTACGTGGGGGTGCACTGCTGGAACCCACACGGCGTGTCGGCATGCGACTTGCAACCCATCCCCGGGGTGCCTACCCAAAGCCATGACACCCTCCCCCCTCGCCCCTCAAAAAGCACACCGCTGGCGTGCACCCTGTGCCTCTTGAGCACAACAGCACCCCCCCCCCCCCCCACACACACACACAGAAAGCCCGCAAAGAAAGAAAGACAGAACCCTCACCCGTCCTGCTTCCTGTTGTGGATGTCATCAATCCACCCCGCAGCACCCACTGTTGGCAAGTATCTACACCCCCCCCCCCCCCCGTCCCCCAGCTCCGAGGAGGAGCCTGTTAAAGGCTTTGACCCCACCCATCAACAAACCACTGCTGGCATGCACACTGTGCCCCTTGACACAGCCCGCACCCCCGCATCCCTACACCACACAGCCCACACCCCCACATACCCCCCCCCCCGGCGCCGCCGCTGAAAGAAAGAACCAAAAAGAAGACTCACCCATCCTGCTTCCTGTCCTGGATGTCGCCCTTCCAACCAGCAGCACCGGTGTTGGCGGGGGGCTCTGTGTCACCACCAGTGAAATTGTGACCCCTCCCCCCCCCCCCAAAACACACCCACCCCACCCACCACCTGGAAAGGGGTGCCCAGAAACCACCACCACCCTCCAAAGCCATAGCTACCGTGCAACCTGTGTATGAGGATCTGTACACAAAACGCCCCCCCCCCCAAAACAAGTTTGCACAAAATTGCTCACCCGTCCTGCTTCCTGTCGTGGATGTCGCCCTTCCAACCAGCAGCGCCGGTGTTGGCAGGAGGCTCTGTGTCATCACCAGTGAAGTTGTTGCCAACCACACGCTGAACTGCCTCTCCCAGATATGAGCCCTCCTGCAGCAGCAGCAGCAGCAGCAGCAGCAAAGGGCCACGTAAGACGGTGTGAGTGTGTGTGTGTGTGTCATCACCAGTGAAGTTGTTACCAACCACGCGCTGAACTGCCTCCCCCAGATATGAGCCCTCCTGCAGCAGCAGCAGCAGCAGCAGCAGCAGCAGCAGCAACCATACTGGTTTGCAAACACTACTTTACTTTCAGTTGTATGCAGCAGCTGAAATGTGCAGCAGCTGATGTGCATGGGGGTTCCTGTGGTGCAAACTTGCGTAATCAAGGCTGCATGTTGCTTGTATCTTTATACACAACTGCTGTCTGCTTCCGCAGGTCGCTGCCAAGGCAACTTGCAGAGGAACTGCATGTGGTGGTGGTGATGTGCTTTCGGAACAGCAGGACAGCAAGGTCGCAAGCCTAACTACCCCGAACATATCGGAAACATACTCTGAAGCTATATTTATGAAGTTATCAAGCTGCAAGAGGCCCTGGGTGGCAAGATCAGCTGATGAATCTCGGAAGTCGCTGCGACACTGCTGGTGATCTGCAAGACTTGCCTTCTCAGCCTTGTCTGCCGCTTCCTGCGCAGCAGCTGCTGCAACGCCCGCCTTGTTCACGAAACCGTCCTTGAAAGGCTTGCCGGGGCCCTCGTGATGACTGATCTTTCCCTGGAATCCAGTCGTTCCGGTGTTCTGCCAGTCCTCCATGGTCGTCTGCGTCAACAAACAACGAGATCAGCATGAAGTTGTGATCAAAGGGACGTTATCGGCACTTTCAGCTGCTGCACGGACCTCCCAGCTGCTCCAGAAAGACAGACACGCATCTCACCTCTGGCTTGCTGAAGATTTTCACGATAGAGGAGAAGACGTCGTTCAAGCCAGCCCTAGGAGGTGGCAGGGGCCTCGCCGAGTGCCGTTGGGTGCTGCATGGCCGCAGGGAAGCACGAGTACTGGACAGGGACAGAGCCATCTTGGGATGGTGACGAGTGCAGACAAGGAACGTAAGAAGCTGTGCACGAAAGCAGTTGATCGTAAGCTGGATGATCGAGATGAAAGCAATGTGAGTGTGGGAGAACGGCGTGGGTTATTCAGGTGTCGGAACTGGTGGAGTGTGACTGTGTGAGAGGGTTCAACAGACCCAGGGCAAATATCTTTCCGGCATTCCTTCCTCCAAGGACAACAGGCTAGCCATATCTCAACTCAACGTTATCAAGACTGATTACATGCAGCAGATGTTTGATGATGGAAGGAACTCACTAACACTTGGATGCATTATAATATTGAGCAATATTGCTCAGCAACACATGCGGTAGGGAACGGGGCACCTTGACGTTGGGGAACGCAACCCACAACACAACTACGCCGCCAAGCATTGGCAAGGTTCAACATTCACACAAACAGCCTTGACAAACAGCCAGCTCACACACATTGGCGCAGTGACTCCTGCAAATCTGCCTTACCCCCCTCCCCCCCCCCCCCGGGTCCTGAACAATGCGATTGCAGTTCAGCGTCTACTGTTAGCAGTCACAGTGACCCATGCAGAATCCAAAAAGCAAAAGTGCCTTCGGCGCCGAGATGTGTGGGGTTGGTGTTCCTATAGGTGATGGCTTCAGAGAAAGCCGACTGCACCTGGGACTATTCCTATTCCTATAAAAGCAGATATGACTGTAGTACAGGGTCTGCTGTTAGCAGTCATGGTGACCCATGCGCATAAAACAAGCAGATGCACATATGATTGTAGTGCAGGGTCTGCTGTTAGCAGTCGCAGTGAACCATGCGCATAGAAAAAAAGCAAAACAGCAAAAGAGAGAGCAGCACACGGCCATCAAACGCAGCAGGACTCAAACACACACGTCATTTTCCCTTGGTGCCATCCCTTCTGATTGTAGTGCAGGGTCTACTGTTGGCAGTCACAGTGACCCATGCACATAACAAAAACAAATTTGACTGTAGTGCAGGGCCTGCTGTTAGCAGTCACGGTGACCCATGCGCATAAAAAGAAGCAACAGCAAGTACCCCACTAAAAGGGCGAAATAGCCCACTCCAAACACACTAGTGCCTTCGGCGCCGAGATGTGTGGGGTTGGTGTTCCTATAGGTGATGGCTTCAGAGGAAGCCGACTGCACCTGGGACTATTCCTACAAATGTGACTCAGTACAGGGTCTGCTGTCAGAAGTCACGGTGACCCATGCACAAAAGACAAGCAAAAAAGCAAAAGAGAGAGTTGGGTTCGCCTGATTGCGCTGTGTGTGGCCAGCCAGTGGGATGACGCCCCCCCTGGTAACACCAAAAAAAAGACAGAGCAGCACACACATCAACAGGGCACACACCCGCATGCGTGCCAGCCCCTCGCCCCCTCTCCTCCGAGGCTGGGAGCACACAAAGACACACAGAAAATGTGCCCCCCCCCCCCCGTGTCGTGAACAATGCGATTGTAGAACAGGGGTCTGCTGTTAGCAATCACGGTGACCCATGCATGAAAAACAAGCAAAAAAGCAAAGAGAGCAGCACACACCTAAACCACACAACAGGGCACACACCCGCATGCGTGCCAGCCCCTGCCTCCCTCTCCCTTCCGAGGCTGGGAGCACACAAAGACACACATTTCTGTGTGTCAAGAACACCCCGACCATGTTAATCGGTGTATAACATACACATACACATGCGTTGACTGCTGCACTGGTGAGGGTCCGGGCCCAGTTTAGTACTAATAAGAAGACACCGATAGCAGTAATAGTAGTAATACGCCTGCTGTCGTAGTAAATGTAGTATACACGGCGGTGCCAGTGTGGGTTGGGCAGCTGCTGCAGGGCTGGACACCTATTGTACTCACTGACTAGATGCTCGGTGCACGCAACGCAGCCGGCAGCTGAGTCTACTTGCCTTTGCCTGCTGCGGCTACGTAGACAGCTCAACCAGCCAGCTGCCATCAAGCACAGCTGATAGTATGCAACAAGATGGGTCCTTTGCAGCACACCTGCAAAACCATGCTCCATGCGCTACCGTAGCGCCTCAAGTTGAGGCTCAACATTCAGTGCACACAAGCTGCACTCCTACTAGCCTTGCCTGTCGCAGCAGCACGCAGGCAGCTCAACCAGCCAGCTGCCATCAAGCACAACTAGTTAGTAATGCCCAACACAAGGGGCACCCTCCGCAGCACACCTGCGAAACAATGGCCCATGCGCACAGCCAGCAGCCGGACAGCCGTTGTAGCGCTACTCAACATTCTGTGCACAGAAGCTGCAGTCTACTAGCCTTTGCCTGGCGTGGCCACGCAGACAGGCAGCTCAACCAGCCAACTGCCATCAAGCACAGCTAGTAAGCAACGCCCAGCACAAGGGGCACCCTCCGCAGCACACCTGCGAAACCATGCTCCATGCGCACAGCAAGACAGGGCAATGCTCTCGGCGGTGCAATCGTAGCACATCACATACTGTTGATGATAGTGACCTTCACAATGGGACCACCACACCTTGACACACTCTCATACATTCACACACTCTCACACATGCCACAAATGCACGCTCAATAAAAAAAGGAAGGCTGGCACGTTGGGTTCAAAGCACACAGCAGCACCAAGCACAGCAAACGTGGGACACAAGTCGAACATAGCAGCCACACCACACCACACCACACCACACCCAAGATGGCTGCATGCCAGACAAACCAGCTGCTGCACGCGCCAGTGGAGTGTGCCACTTGCACAACTTCGCAAACAGGAAAAGTCAACTGCAACTTGTTCAACAGGAACAGTAAAAAGAGGCTGGATGGCGATTGGTTCTTGCATGATACAAGCCCTACGGCAAGATGCAGTTTTGGGCGCCCCGATACTGCGACAGCCTGCCTGGCAGTATGTGTCTTGAGCCCAGACACACGCCGCACACAACAGCCGCACATAGCAGCCACGCCACACCACACCCAGAGAATCACAGGCCCTGGATAGCGCGGCGCCGCAGCCGATGCGACTGCCGCACACCTGGATGGGGATTGGTTGTTGCATGATACAAGCCTTACTGCAAGATGCAGCATTGGGCGCCACTTTGGCCCCCCATAACAGTGACGGCCGGCCACAAACCGCACAGCAGCCACACCACAACAACACACAACCCAGGAACATAGCAGGCCCTGAAGATGCCTGCGCCCCACACAAATCAGCTGCTGCATGCGCCTGTGGTGGGTGTACATTGCAGCTGGTTGACCAAAGTCGAAAAAGAAGGCTGGATGGGGATTGGTTCTTGCAGATACATGCCCTACTGCAAGATGCAGCATTGGGCGCCACTTTGGCGCCCAAACGCAACACGGCCAGCCTGGCAGTATGTGTGTTGAGCCAGACACAAGCCGAACACAGCAGCTGCACATAGCAGCACCAGTACAGCAAAGATGAGACGCAAGCCACACAGCAAGCCACACAGAGCAGCCACACAGAGCAGCCACACCACACCCTAGACAAAACATACCCTGGAAGCGCGGGGCATGGAGGGTGCAAACAGGCAAGAAAGAGAAGGCTGGATGGGGTTTGGTTCGTTGCATGATACACGCCCTACTGCAAGATGCAGCACTGGGCTCCACTTCGGCGCCCCAAAGCAGCGACGGCCCACCACAAGCTCACACAGCTGTGTGCAGCCACACACCACACCATATCCAGGACAAAACATGCCCTGAAAACGCGGCGCCGCAAACTATTCGACTGCTGCACGCGCCTGTGGAGGATGCAAAGGGGAAGTGAAAAAAGGCTGGATGGAGATTGGTTCATATGTGATACATGCACTACTGCAAGATGCAGCAATCGGCATCATGCGCTCCAAAGCAGACGCTGCTGCTAATAGTACTGAATCCTGCTGCCTACGCTGCCATGTGCGCTGCGCTACCAGCTGCATGCAGCTTGGCAGCAGCAGCTTGGCAGCAGCAGCTTGGCAGCAGCAGCTTGGCAGCAGCAGCTTGGCAGCAGCAGCTGTGACAGTAGCCTGCTGATAAGGCTACGTTATTGATGCTGCGGGTGCTGGGATGTGCTTGCGCAACCCTGCTAGCTGCATGTGGCTTGCCAGCAGCGGCAGCAGCAGACTGCTGCTGACTCCGGTGCCGCTGCTGCTGCTGGTACTGCTGGTTGCTGCCGCGTACAGATGACTACATCGCTGGGGTGTGCTGGACGTGCAGCCGCATGCGCAACCTGCCAGCTGCACTGCTGCTGCTGCTGCTGCTGCTGATGCCGCTGCTTTCTGCAGCGTATGCTTCCATATGCGCCGTGCCACTACACGAACTGGACGCGCGGCGGCATGCGCAACCCTGCCAGCTGTGCGTGGCTTGCCAGCAGCGGCAGCAGCTGCTGCGGATCACGGCGCATCTGCTGCTGCTGCTGCTTATGCCGCTGGTCTATGCAGCCTAAGCTCTCATCTGCGCCGCGCTATGCTTCCATATGCGCTGTGCCATCACACGAACTGAATGCGCGGCGGCACGCGCAACCCTGCCAGCTGCACGTGGCTAGCCAGCAGCGGCAGCAGCAGCCTGCTGATGCCTGCCAGCAGCAGCCACCACCACAGCATGTTGCTGCTGCTGGCATTGGGGGTACCAAGCCAGAGCTGTCCTGCTGTGGAACTGCAGCCTATACTGAGGGTACTGCAGCCGCCGCCGCCGCTGCTGCTGCTGCTGCTGCTGCTGCTGGCATTGGCGGTACTGAGGCAGAGCTGCCCTGCTGCACTGCCTGTTGTACTGACCGTGCTGCAGCAGCCGCTGCTGCTGGAATGGGGGTACTGAGGCAGCACTGTCCTGCTGTGGAACTGGCTGTTGTGCTGGGAGTGCTGCAGGAAGCGTTGATGCCGTAGGTTTTGTGCGCTTGTGCATGCGCAGCTGTGCTGCGCTGCAGCAGCAGGAGGTTGGCGCTGAGCGGCAGCAGCTCCAGGGCGCCCACCAGGATTTCACTGCCCAGGTCGTGGCTGAAGAGGGCAACGTTGTTGAGGAGGAAGGTACCTGCGGGGAGCGTGGTAGGGTGTGTGGGGGAGGAAGGGGCAAGAGATCAAGGGTCAGCAGAAGCGGCACGTGTTGGTCTGTGGCTGTGGGAGGGTCAGCGCGCGGGCGGGGGTTCAGCGCACGGGTGGGGGTCAGCTGTGCTATAGCAGCAGGTTGGCGCTGAGCGGCAGCATCTCTAGAGCGCCCACAATAAGTTCACTGCTCAGGTCGTGGCTGAAGAGGGCCACATTGTTCAGGAGGATTGTGCCTATGGGGGTTTGGGAGCGGGGTGGGGTGGGTGGCTGTGTTGGGTGGTGTGGGGTGGTGTGGGGTGGCGTGAGGGGGGGGGGGGCGGATAAGACGCAAGGTGACCAGGAACGTCATGTGGGTCTGTGTGGGTGGGGGAAGGCCCTGTGTTGTGCTGCTGCAGCACCACCCGTGCTGCTGTACTGCATTGCAGGAGCGTTAGCCCTGCAAGAGAGAAGAGCCCAGTCCTTCAGCATAAGTTGCATCCAGCATTCCTTCATTACCTGCGATGATGTGCTGGGGCCGCAGCTGCCATCCTGCAGCTTGCATGGCGTGCTGGGGTCCTGTTGTCCTGCAGGACTTCCCGCCATTTCTGCTGCTGCAGGCACTGTGCTGGTCCACCCCCCACTCCTGCTGCTGCTGCTCAGGAGGTCAGCACAGATTGCCAACTGCACTGCTAGCCGCAGAACCAGGGCGATTTTGTCCGAGGCAGCAGACAGGACCTTTGCTGTTGCTGCGTTGCGGGTAATGTGGGTGGTTGCGCTGCAGAGCAGTAGGGCAGTGAGCCCCTGCAGGAGGACGTAGCCCTGCCAAGACCTGCTGCTTGCTGCGTTGGTTTCCCGCGTTGCTGTTAGTATCGTCCTGTGCTGGTGCTGGTGCTGCTCTGCTGTGGGAGAGCTCAGCAAGATAGGTGCATCTACTGACAGCTGAGGGACACTAGAGGGCCCTAGAGGGCTCCATGCCTCCAAGCGTGATGGGAGGCGTCCACCCGACATCAAGAAGCCGATACATGCCAAGGCACTGATGATCCGCAGAAATCCCGGCAACATCGTATGCTGATGTCCTGCTCTTGCTCTGCTGTTGGCTCTGATGAACTGGGAAAACGCGTGATGATTCGAACACGGACACAGTGCTCGCCAACACGGAAATATGGGGATGATACGTATTCGGCCCAGGGGGTATTCGGCACAATACGGGTGAGAGGTTTGGAACGAAGACAGGGCGCGAGGCAGTGAGCAGTCACTTCGCAAATGCACAGGTACATGGACGTCAGGTCCAAAACGGTGGGATGCCTGCTGCACTGTGTGCAAAGACTCTGAGAGTACCGCGGACGTTGACTGGGTTGACTGGATTGGAACGGTATTGGTGAACTTCCAGATGCACAGATCAGCCCTTTATGATGCGTTTGTCATAGCACACTGCACATAACCTACACACTCCAGTTGTCATCCTCAAGCCTGCAGAGCCTGGGGCAAACGTTTGCCCCAGTGAGACTTCAACTTCTCACTGTCAGCACATGGATCCGATCAGAAATTCTGTCAGGAACGTCTGATGGTTTTGCCACTGGTCCGAGTGAATCAGAGGGCTGCGGAGCTGACTGGAAAGAGTCATGATCACCCAAACATTGAATGGGGTACCTGGCGCATGCCAGCCTGTGCATGTAGTCAGCTGTTCTGCAGAATAGATCCTGTTGTGGCCGATGCAAATCAAATTCCACCATCATCATGCCCTGTCAGTACATTTGTATCTAATTTTCACTATTGGAGATGATACTTTGCAGAATGCAGTGCGGATGAGCCCACATGCATGTAGGATCCATGTGCATGTGTGTGCAGGCCTGTGAGTCTGAGCCGGGGTTTTTCGATACATAAGAAAACGTCGAATTTTGGGAACCACATATAATAAACATCACCTGATCAGTGCTAGCTGCAAAAGGCAGTCCCCTCCTCTTCACTGCAACCTCAGAACCCTGCTATGCATGGGTTGCACTCCGTGTTCCGCTGAAGTGCAAACCTTTTCACTATTCTGCCTCGCTTATGATACGTACTGTTCGGTCTAGCATTGACTGCATCGAGAGCATCAGTCTTTGTCGGTTTCAAAGTACACAAGGCAAGCCATCGCCCCATACGACCACTAACACACATTTCTGTTGTTCTTCAAGGCTGTAAAGGACGTTGGAACTGCAGGAAGGGACAGCAATAGCTACGAGGCAGAAGGCGTGGGTCTGCTGCCCCACAGCATTCCCTCACAATGGGGCTCCGTAGCGCATTCGGAGCCCTGACATTGCTGCTACTAGTATCAGGTAAGTCCATTACCATTGTTTGAAGCTGCTTTGACCCAACCAACACCCCCTAACCACCCCCTGTACCTTCATTCTTGACAGTACTGTACAGCAGCACAGTGCTTGTGATAGCACTCCCTCTTCACCTAGGCACACACAGACGGTTTCTGGGAGTGGTTGCAACATCACACGAACTAATAAGCTACTTCCATGCATTGTCTTACTTGCTGCTGGGGTGACAAGCTCTGGCTCCCCCCCCCCCCCCCATCCCTCAAACAGCCTTGGGACCTCCTGGGGTTTGCAGCTATTTGATGCCCTGCAACCCAGCGCTGTGACAGCGTTCTGCCTTATGGTCCCAAACACATTTCCCTGATACCTTTGACAGCCTCTGGCTATTTTCTGTTACTGCTCTTAGTGGGAAGTGGCATCACAAAGCAAAATGTGCGCAAGCAACTACGCTGCAATTGACCCCAGGCCCAGAATGGATGAACCTAGTACCTAAGCATACCTAGCCCACCCTTCAAACACTCAAGCTGATGTGTCACTGCAGGTCTGTCTTGACACAGCACACCGCACCTTGGCAACTGCACAAGTAGCTGCTGTTTGCTGGCCCTGCAGACATTGACGCCCTGTCCCTTCCAAATCACTGAGATCAGGCACGCACATCCCTACTACCCTGCTGCTGCTGCTGCTGCTGCTGCGGCTGTTGCTGCTGCTGTGGCTGCTGTGTCACTGCAGGTCCGTCTTCCCGTACACCACACCTAGGCAACTGCAACACTGCTGCTGTCCACTGACGGCGGCGGTACACGTTGATACCTTCTCCCCTAAGAAGCGCTGACATCAGGCAGGCACATCCATGTAGCTGCTGCTGCTTCTGCTGTTGCTGCTGCTCCTGGATTTGCAGGACTGTCAGCGCAACCCACTAAGCCCTGGCACATCCAGGCCGCTGCTGATCCCTCTGACTTGCTAGCAATTGATGCCCTTGCCCTAGAGACCACTGAGGGCAGTGAAGCGCAGGACCCCTGTTCATTCCTGGCTACGGCACTTTTGGCGAATTCGATGCAGCAGCAGCAGCAGCAGCAGCAGCAGCAGCAGCAGCAGCAGCAGCAGCAGCAGGCGGCCTGGGCTATGGGCCAAGCGTTGGGACGTATGGGTCACCTGCAGCAGCAGCAGCACCGCCAGCAGCAGCAGCAGCAGCCGTGCCGGCAGCAGCAGCAGCAGCAGCAGCAGCAGCAGCAGCAGCAGCAGCAGCAGCAGCAGCACCGCCAGCAGCAGCAGCAGCAGCAGCAGCAGCAGCAGCCGGCCGGCAGCAGCAGCAGCAGCCGTGCCGGCAGCAGCAGCAGCAGCAGCAGCAGCAGCAGAGTTCATTGGCAGTAAGGGTTGCATGCCGTTGAGCATGCCTGGCCGCCTGTTGGGTGTTGGTGGCATCTCCAAACTGTCAGGTGCGCACTCGTTTGGTAATCCCTGTTTAGTGAATAAAAGGATGGGGGGGGGTGCACAGCAGACACCCAATGGCAGCCAATCTGCGCCGGTGCATGTCAGATAGCAAGGGTTTTCTATGAGAAGTGGGTGCCCGCACCCTCAACGTGACATTGAATGTGCTTGTGTTATAGTGCGGCACGCCAAGGGGGGGGGGGGTGCGCAAGCTGGGGCCAGAAGGAACTTCGGGGTGGTATGGGCATCTCCAACTGTCAGGTGGGGGATTGGTTTGATAATGCTGGATTTCCTGGCGCTAAGTTGGGGGCGGAGGGGGGAAGCTGAGAAGTTGGGGGCGAAGGGGAAGGGGGGTAGATGTTTGGCGGCATCTCGAACTGTCGGTGCGTGCGTGCCGCGGCACGTTGGAACGTTGGGTTGACGGAGGCAAAGTTGACGGAGGCTATATAACAGCCCCCCCCCCCCTGTGTCTCCCCCTGCTGCTGCTGCTGCTGCTGCTGCTGCTGCTGCTGCTTGCTGCTGCTGCTGCTGCTGCTGCAGGGTACATTCACCCCCCTGGCCCCCCAGCTGTCCCCCCTCGCTGCCACACCCCTCACAGATCCCATGGGTCGTTTCAAACAGCCGACAGCTACCCTGGGTATCTACACTTGGAACGCCAGCAGCAGCAGCACAGCAGCAGCAGCAGCAGCGAGCGCGGCGGCTGCGTCGACCGGTGACTGGAGTGCCTCTCAGCTACAATGGCAGTTGGTGTCACCCGTGTACGATCTGTTGATTGTGACAGATCTTGCTTTGCTGACAATGCCGGCGCAAGGGTCTTGCCCCCTTGGAGCAGGGTTCAGGGGATGTGTTTGACAGGGTATACAAGGCATTCGGTGTGGACGCAAGCAAACTGCAGGTGAGGGGAGGGGGGGGGGGGGGGGGGGGGGGGGGGGGGGCAGTGGCGCAGCAGGGGTGTGGGTGTGTGTGTGTGGTGTTTGTGTGGTGTGTGGGGGGGGGGGGGTCATAGGGTGTCGCCCGTGTATGATCTGTCTATTGTACCAATCTTGCATTGCGGACAATGCCAGGGGTTGATGGGCTTCCCCCATTGCAGCGGGGTTTCAGGGGACGTTTTGACAGGGTTTACAAGGCATTCGGTGTGGAAGCAAGCAAACTGCAGGTGCGTGTTTTGGGGGAGGCCAGAAGTGGCGGAAGTGGGGGGGGGGGGGCATCATTTTTGAACGATATGATGACTTGTGACAGCTCGTGCATTGCTGACCATGCCGGGTTCCCAGCAGGTTGTTTTTTTGGGGGGAGGGGGTTGCTTGAAAGGGTTAACAAGGCATTCGGTGTGGACGCAAGCAAACTTCAGTGCGTGTTTTTGTGTGTGTGGGGGGGGGGCAGGAAGGGGGGCAGATGGGGGGGGGGGAGGGTGCCACCCGTGTATGATTTGTTGATTGTGACAGATTGACTCGCGTTGCTGACAATGCCGGCAGCCAAGGGTCTTGCCCCCTTGGAGCAGGTTCAGGGGATGTGTTTGACAGGGTTTACAAGGCATTTGGTGTGGACGCGAGCAAAATGCAGGTGCGTGCATGTGTGTGTGTTGTGTGTGTGTGTGTGTGTGTGTGTGTGTG
>VIIQ02000295.1:0-77419 GCA_007449985.2 Desmodesmus armatus
TGATTGTGTTGAGTGCAGTGAGCAGTTCTGCTTGGTGCAGGCTGTCCTGCAAAGAGTGCATGCGTCATGTAGCATTGTTTCTTTCAAACCAATCTCGTATGGCAGCCCATTGACTTGACTAAGTGTACACTTGGTAGCCTCAACCCACCAGCACATGTGCTGGTGGGTTGCAGACAGCAGCGCTCGTGCAAATGAGCTCGAGCTCGAGGAGCCAAAGTCGATATCTTCCTGGGTACCCGCCATAAGGCCATCACGGTGGTACTGGATTGCCTGCCCTGTGGCGCAGGCTGTTTTCCATGTGGAGGTGCATATTTTGGTCTCCTGAATCAGCTGACTCAGGCTCTAGATCTGCAGAGCAGTACCACGACCATGCAGGCTATCTCGACATGCCGAATACTATCTGAGATACACCCCCGTAATATTGTGTCTCCCTTCATATTTTAGATATTGTCTTGATATTGATTGATCTAACATTGTTGATGTTGCTACAGCCATACACGTACTGCTATAGCCGTAGCACGTAATGTTGACGTTTGCCGTGCCGAAAACCATGCGTTTACCTGTGAATTGATGACACTCTGTGTCTGTGTTCCTGAATGCGCCTTCTGCACACGCAATCAGCATCAACATCGCCAGGCTGCTGGTATGCGCTGGCCAAACTCAACAGGAGCAGCCTCCACTGTCTTGACTGTTCTACAAATTCCATTACGTAAAATGACAGTATCGGAGCCTCTTTCGGTGCTGCGGGGCAAGGACGCCTTGGAAAGCCTGTCAAAGGTAAGGGACAGCAGCTGTACATGCAGCAGTTCCAGTAAATCATTCACTTGGGCCGTTGTCTGCAGCAAAGGGTAGTTTCAGCTTCCCATATTTACAGGACCTTTGTGTAACGTTGAGTCTGCGCCAATGGTTCCAGGCAGCTAGAACCCATGCCAGGTGGTACTGCAGGAGCATCTGCAGACAATGCTGTTGTGTCCGTCTATTCAGGATACCAGCTGATACGTGCTCCAGTGGGCTGCAATATTCCAAAACCCCATTGATCTGTCACACCACAGCATATTTCGAGACTTTGGCGCAGCAGTCGCCCCACGACAAGGGCATGCCCCCCCCCCTCTCTCTCACACACACACACACCCACACCGCCACCCCACCCCCACCCCACTCCCACCCGCACTGCCTGATCGGGACCCACACCAAACGAACCACGCAGTCATGACACATGCTCACATCGCAGCTCACGCTGCACCCCCCCCCCCCCCTCCCCCCTCACCCTTCAAACCCGTTCAAGCTGCTTATCCCCTTTTTCTGCTCCTTATCCCCGTTCTGCTGTTCGCCACTCGCCCACTGGGCGCTGCTGCCCCTGAACCCTGATTACCTCATGTATCTGCGTCAACAGAGTGCACAGATGTGCCTGTCTGGCAGCAGCATCCAACTGCTAAGGGGCCCCTCACCGATAACAACCTCCTTCACTCCCCTGCTGCCATCCGCCAGTTGGGGTCCACCCTCACTGCGCTACTGCTGCGTACTACTGATGCCTCTTCTCACTCCCTACTTGCTCACACTCCTCTGCTGCTGTTGCATTGTCAGAGTGTACGCAGCTGAGCCTGTCTGGCAGGGGCCTCCAGGCCCTCCCTCCCTCCTGGTCCCTCCGTCATTTCCTGCTTCTCACTCATTTCTTGCTTCTCACTTCCTACCGGTCACACCCTGTCCTGTATCCGCGTCAACAGAGTGAACACAGCTGAGCCTGTCAGGCAGGACTCCTGCGGCATCCAGGTCCTGTCAGGGTTTGAGCGGCTGGTGAACCTCGAGGTGCTGTGGCTAAACCACAAGCTGACCACAGCTGAGCATTGTCTGGCAGGGGTCTCCAGGCCCTCCCTCCCTCCTGGTCCCTCCCTCCTTTCCTGCTTCTCACTCCCTACTGGCCACACACCTGTCCTGTATTTGTGTCAACAGAGTGTACGGAGTTGAGCCTGTCTGGCAGGGGCCTCCAGGTCCTGTCAGGGCTTGAGCGGCTGGGAACCTTGAGGTGCTGTGGCTAAACCCACAACCAGCTGCAGTGCATCACGGGGCTGGACAAAACAACACACGCCTGCAGCAGCTGTACGCTCACAACAACAGGTGAGGGAGCAGATGTGTGCCACATAGCGTGCCGCCACAATGGATGCTAGCTTAGTGCACTGTCAGCACCGCCCGTGCAGCACGGAGGCTCGTGCTGCTGCGGCAGCAGCTGACACTCACAACAACAGGTAAGGGAAGATCTGTGTTGGTTCAACCATGCATCATGCACTGCCATGCCAGTGGCATCATGATGTTGTCCAAACACTTGCCGCCAAATTGTATTGTCAGCTGCCTGCTGCTGCAGCTGCCAACACAGCTGGCTCGCAGGCGCCTGCTGCTTCAAGTTTGAGCAAAGTTTGAGAAGTCACGGCCAGCGAGCTCAGCACTAGGCAACTTGCATCATCGTACGGTACGAACCTGTAGAGTATGAACATGTGCATGGAGACGGGGTACACCGGTGTGCACGAGAGCGGAAAAAGCCAATGCGCCCTGCTGCTCCTGATGCCATGGTCTGCTGCTGCTGCTGCTTTGCTGCTGCTGCTGCTGCTGCTGACACTAGGCTGTGCACGCTGAAGGGCTCCCTGCCACAGCTTCAGTTCCTGACCCACCTTGATGTGTCATTCAACGGCCTCAAGGGGTTAGGCAAGGTGCTGGACACACTCAGCAAGCTGCGCTTCCTACAGCAACTCAACTGCAGGTGATCATCACTGAGGGTGGCGCCACTGGGGTCCCTCTGCACATGGGCCTTGTTATGAGGCCCGTGTTATGACCCGTTGGCAGTGCCCGCATTTGATAGCTGGGGCCCGTGTGCAGAGGGACCCCTGGGGTGTTGTCACTGACCCGTGTGCAGGGCACTGCCAACGGGTTTTGACATGGCCTTATAACACCTTCAAGGTGCAAAGTTTGCACACGGGCCCCAGCTATCGGATGCAGGGCACTGCCAGGGAGCTCGGGGACTGTGGTCTGACAGCGGGCCGCGTTGCAGTTGAAGTTTGTGTGCCAGGGTGACAAGTACACAAACCCTGTTTTGGCGTCATGTGGGCACTTCTGGGCAGCCACAGAAACCGTTTCTGCAAATGCTTTGCAGGCCAAAAGATTGACCGGACACAATTTCCATCTGCTACCGCTTTGGCTCGAATACAACCCACCTTTGACCTGTCCCCTGCTGTATACCCCCCCCCTCCTTTTCAGGGCAACCCTTGCTGTGAGGAGCCTCAGTACCGCCTGGCTGTATTGGCAGCACTGCCTGGACTGACACTGCTGGACCTCCACGAGGTGGGGGGGGGGGGGGGGGGAGTATAGGACAACCTAGGGAGCTCTGGGCGCCGCCCAAAAGTTCCGAACCGTGGCTGCTGGTGTGAAAGTGATCGGTCACTAGGTGCAGCACAAACATCAAGCACAACATCTTGCACTGCAGAACCTTCACATGGGTGTTGTAGTCGCTGCTGGGGAACCTGTTGTATGGAAGGGGGGGGGGGGGGTAGGCCTTGCCGCGGCGGCAAGGGCTCGTGGGTGCAGTGGGTCATGATGCTGTGGTCTGGGACTCCGTGTCTGTCGTGGCAGCGGTTTGCCTTGTTGCTGTTTGGCCAGCTGGTGTTTGTCACTATTAGTCAGAAATTGCTCTGCTGCTGCTGCCACTGGTACTGCTGCTGTTACTGCTGTTACCGCTGCTGCTTGTGTTGCATTTTCCGTTGCTGCTGCTACTATGAACTTCATATTGAACTCGCACCCCTCAGGTGACAACCCTGGAGAGGCAGCAGGCAGTGCGTCTGACAGCAGCTGGTGACGTGAAACCACCCACCATTGGGTTTGGCACCCACCTACCCAAGCAGCTTCTGGCAGCACAGCACACGTCACAAGCAGCAGCAGCAGCAGCAGCAGCAGCAGCAGCAGCAGCAGCAGCAGCAGCAGCAGCAAGCAGCGGAGGTCAGGTGCCAGTGCTGCAGCTGCACAGCAGCAGCTGTGAGCAGCAGGCACAGAAGGCACCGCTGAAACAGCAGAACTACTCAATCCTGGAGGTTGAGTTAGCTGAGGTGGGTTGATGTCTCTTCTGTCATTCCACTCGCTGTGCATGCACAAAACTAGAACTGTAGGGGGCGCCAGCCTAGCTGCTGTTGTCAGAAAGTGGCACCAGGCACGAATTACCCGGATTGTGCATAGCCAACCACCGCCCGTCTCTTTCTATGCATGTTGCAAGAATTCGCCGCCGTGGCACGGCTTCTGCACCTGTAACTGTCAAACTGGACAACTCTGCAGATTGCGTCTCCCCCCCCCCCCCGCCCCACCCACGCTGGCAACCTCACCAGTTGAGGACAAGTGGGGACACTCAGTAAAAAAAAATTGAGGAAGTGGGGACACTCAGTTAAAAAACATCATGTAATCACCTGTCCTGCCTGCCCCACAGGAGGTTGCTGCAATCAGGCAGAAGCAAGCAGATGCTGCGGCAGCAGCAGAGGCAGCACTGTACGCCACCAACCCTGACGCAGCCTACTGGCAGCCCCGAAGCAGCCTGCCTCCCAATCCGGCAGTGATGCAGGCGCAACAGGAGTGGGTAAAGGCGTGCGCCCAGGCAGCAGCAGCAACAGCAGGACTACTGCACGGACAGAAAACAGAAGCAGCAGGAGCATGTGGGGGTGCGGTTGGGGTGTCGGCTGCGGCTGCAGAGGATTTGGCGGCGAGGGGTATGTTGCAAGGGACCTTCTCTTACTACCACAAAGAGTGTGGGAGACACTCGCACTACATCTGCCGGAGATGTAATGCTTACAGCCTGATAGCTTGGTGCTTGTTTACTGTTGCTGCTGTGGTGCGTGACTAACGGCCATCGGCTGATGTTGGCCACAAGGGCTTTCAGCATGTCCTGGAGCTTGCCTGTGATGGCTTCTGCTGCTGTGCTACTGTAGTACACAACTGCGCATGGACATGTGTGGATGTCTCGCTGTACAGTATGTGTGTGCAGGCTTGAAAAACTCTGATCAAGTTCACTTAGCTTGCTACTGTAACAATTTTTCACGTGACTGACTGTTCGCCACACACCAATGACTGCGCACGGCAACCCTACAAACATATGGGTTGTTTTACTGGCGCTTTACTGGGCTGCAGCCTGGATAACCTCAAGTTTACCCCAGTAGTAATCTTTGCCCTGCAGCAAAGTTGAGGTTATCTGGTTGTGTCACGGTAATGCGGTGCGCCTCAACATACTTCCAAGCTGCCCATTAACTTTGTACCTTTCAGTTGTATACCTTGCTTGAATGCTACTGCAAAGACCCGCTGATGACCATGCCTGAATCAGAGACACACCCAGCCAGACACGTTGCACATGCACGCCGGCATCGGTGAAGCTGTGTATTGCAGCCTGGTTGTGGCTATGCCCGAAGGGCTTTGCTATAGTGACCGCAAGCCGACCTTCACGAACCGACCCGCCCCACCTTTTTTAGAATCGCAGTAGTATTTATGAAGTATCGACCCAAAATAGCTCTGCCCAACTCTACTCACTTCTACTGCTTTTGGACCCCCAACATTGGCACGGCAGCAGCAGCTGCACTGACAGCTGCAGCCGCATCTGCTGAGCTGGACAGGCAGGGAGTACACAAAATTAACTTAAAACCAACGGGAAGTTCCCCTGATTCGGTCGCGATTGGCTGCAATGACCCATCGCAACTGCCATCCCAGAAATTTTGCACTTTTTCCCAACAGGGTGTATTTTCTGCGACCAAACAAATTTAAGTGAGGCAACTAAGTTTACAGGCAAGTGCACAGGTACGACCAATGCTTGTCGGTGCAGAACGGCTTGGCAGTACAGTACGGGGTTGACTGGACCGGCAGATGCCATATCAGGAGCAACTGTTACTACAGGTATGTAAAGGTTCCATCAGATAGCAGGTACAGAAGCTTGCGGAGTCCAGGCAACCAGTATGCAGACAGCAGGGACCGATCGAACTGGCGATCCTTGTTGCTGCTCTCACCAAAACGGGCGTTTCCGGCACGCGTTTGACGCGCGTTGGTCTTGCAACATTAACCGGTTTGTCTTTTGAATACATGAGACGGAAGCGCACACAACTGCCATGATGACGTCGCTTCTTGACAGCTGCACCTTCATTGAGCCTCCAGTCCACGCGACATTTCGACAAAGCATTTGCTGCTGTTGAAGAAATGCATGGCAGTTGCTTCAAGCCTTTTTTTAGATACCCTTCCACTGGCCTTCCTGGATCACGCTCGGGCTTTTGCCATGTTTGGGGGAGGTGGTGGTGGTGGTGGGGGGGGGGGGGGGGGGGGGGGGGCGCTGCTCAGCAGGTTGCGAGCGCTGCTGCACTGGGTCACTGAGGTAGAGTTGCGAGAACAGGGGGCTTCACCCACCCCACTGGGATTCCCTGCCAATCCCCCCCTCCACCCTCTTGGTGTGCTGCCACACTGTCTGCTGCTAACCAGTTGCAAATGCTGTTGCAGCAGGTCGCTGAGGTTGAATTCCGAGGGCAGGGGGAAGGAGGGGGCGGGGGCTACCCCATACCTTACCCACCCGACTCTGCTGCCTCCTTCACGGGCATAGCCGGTTTGGGCGCAGCCCACATGTTTACTGGTGCGACCCTGTCGGTTGTGTCTTTCTGGCGTATGGTGGTGCAGCTTGTGCGCAGCCAGTTCAGTTTGCTGAGGGATGTTTGTGCACAGGCAGTGCTGCTTGGCTCACTGGATGGGCCAGCTCACTGTTTGATAGCTTGGTGCGTGTTCTTCAAAGGGGCAAGTTGTCTGTTGGATGCACTTGTAGTAGCCAGCTGTGGTTGGCAATGCGCTGCCACAGCTCTGAACTGTTGTGGGTTGCTTGCGGTCGGTGTTGTTTGTCACAATGATAGGCAGTGTGGGGGATGACCTTTGTGATTCAGGCACAGGTACATGGTGTACTGTATGTGGCAGTAATTGTTTGCTGGACAACTGCACAGTACGCTGGGCACTTTACAAACGACGCAGTTGCTTGCAGTAACCTCATTACTGCCGTCCGCATTACTGCGCACTTTACCGCAGAAACGACATGATTACTGCGAGTAATGAGATTACAGAGATGTGCGGATTACTGACGCTTGTAATCGCGCAGTAATGTCGCTGCGGTAATCCGCTTAACAGGGGCTTTACACACAGTAATGTTGCAGTAATCTCGGTCCAGTAATGCACTTAACCCACGACTTTACTGCTAAAACGACATGATGATGTCCCCAGTAAAGTCAATGCTCAGTAATCTTTTGCCTTGTATAATCTTCCCAAATGTTGGTAGGGAACTGGTTAACCAGTTACACCACCAATTATCAATCCCAGGCCACACTTGCGCAGATTTGATACAACACAGATCCTCTTTGACAGCCTTTAGCATACTTGACAACCTTGAGCCACTGACAGCCTCCAGCCATGATACACATCACGCAGCCCCACACAACACCCCCAGGTGCACCAGTTGCATTGTTTACACCTGTGGTGACCATGTCAATGGCTGCTTCATGGCACACATATGCCGACACACATCGTCTTGATACGTGATTGGCACCAGATGTACGACCTTATCGAAACACAGACGCAAACGGCAGTGCATGCAGCACCTCAGTGCTCACGAGCCAATAATGACATGTACTTGTAGAAGCATGTAGAGGAAGACCCCAACATACACCTCCCAACACACGCCTCGAGGCACCTCATCAGTATGGAGCGCCATTGACGCCGGCCAGATGTGCTACACCCTTTACAATCCATATCAGCACACTAAAACAGCCGACATGCTCCACAATCCACAATCCACGACGCGACAGACACCACCCGCCATCTGTGTGGTGTGGCGGCAGCACACCCCCCCCTCCCTCTTGCAGCCTGTGGTGACACCAACCACTACACAGTATGGTGGGTGAAACAGACTGCGTCCGCAGCTGCAGGTTACTAACCAGCTGGTCACAGCCAAGCTGTGTGGGCTTGCACGACAACACGGCAGTGCCGCCACTGTGCACCGCCACTGTGCACGGACTGGGTGCTCCACCAGCCACCCACCCTTACAGCGTCTCCGATAGAAGCTCTCACATAGCAAAGAAAGAAAGGCTGCAGGATACCACTTTAGGCATACACGCCCACACTTTAGGCATGCACGCCCACCTCAGCGATGACCGCCGCCATCATAACCTTCATAATAGCATGCACTACTGTGCACTTGTGCCCCCCAACAAGAACCCTTGCAGCCGAACAGGCGCATTGCAGCGTATGCAACGGCAGCTGTACACCAGCCAGCAGCCCACCACTACACTCAGCACGATAAGCCGCATGCGCAAGGGCAGCACTGTACTGCTAACATGATTATAGACCAGCCTGCGCCAGCTGATTATGATTGTGACTGTGGCTGGGCAAGGTGAACATGTCTGATAAACACACCCAAATCACCGTACAACCAAGCATGCACCAGAGGACCTCGCAACCAAGAATGCACCAGGACGAATGCCAGCCAAGTAATATCAGCGCAGCGGGGTCCCAATCTACACAGGGCCAACCAGTGTGGCGGGCACTCACAAGAGCAGCAGCAGCAGCAGACTCCTCAGGGGTGTGTAATATGCAGGACACCTCATAGGGGCGGTGGGGGTGGGGGGTAGCTGACGCACAAAAAGTGGCTGAAGAACATACCCACACAACTGTACTTGCACAGCCAAACACTGTATGTGTGCCAAACACTGTTGTCGTGCAACCAACACTGTTGCTGTGCGCACGACACTGTGACAACCCAAGCACTACACGCTGTGCACCCCAGGCACGGCAAAAACTCCAGAAATAACACATGTGTATGCAAACGCATTTACGCGCATGCCCAGGAAGGGGTGGAAGTGAGGGAGCCACGTACTGCTGCTGCTATTATGACACCATGCCAGCCAGCCAACCAGAGCCTCCAGACAGATGCCTTTACTGCCAGCACACCTGCCTGTCCAGCAGCCACGAGCAGCAGCCACACGTTATAACACCGTCATAACAGTTATGACACTGGCTCTCACTATTATAACTCTGGTGGCATCACTGGTTGGCCAGGGTGCGATGTAGCACGCGCTAAGCAATTCCTGAAGCCCACAATCCCTCGAAAGGGCCGCCATCCTCACAACGGTGCCGACTTACTACAGCCTTATAAGCGACAGCAAGGCAGTGCTACACTGCAGTAGCACGCTCACCCTACAGCTGTAAGGCATCTCGGGACGCCTGCCGCACACCACAACAGCATAATGTGGCAGGGTACACCAACCATACACAGGGCTGCAGCCAAAATAGGGGCTGCACCTGCCAGATACTGACATCCCAAACACCGACATACACGCACGGCAAGATTCCACCTGGCGGCCCCTGCCTATCCAAGGCACAAGACAGATCCACCCGCAACCTGGTGCAAACACACACACATCCACACACTTCCGCGACGCAGCACACCACACCGGGTGCGGTCGCTTGCGGCGCATGCGTTGCTCTCCGCCATATTGGCACTCCATACCATGCCCGAGTGACACGCTTCTGGATACGTCGTATGTGATGTGTAATGCAGCTGGCGTCAGCGCAGTCCGACACTGCATACTTGACCCACCAGGAGGTGCAAGCCCAGTCAGCGGGGCACCCGGTATTACCAGAGTCCAAACAACCCCCTAGACAGCCCCTCGAGTCATGGTCACAAAACCCTGAGCACCTGAGTCAGGAGCATCCCACAAGATAACCACGATCGGCATTTGCACCCAACCAGGTGCTATTAGGCGCTTGCTGGTCACGCGGTCAGCGATCACAACCCACACACACACACACACACAAGCAAGTCTATCACATGAGCACAACACTGGGGATGAGCATACCCTACCGTCCTACTGCCCGACTAGCTGGTACATGCACGCAGGTTGTAAGAAGCTTGATGCCGACAGATAACCAGGTAGCATCCCACGGAAGCGCACGCCACTGTGCCTCACCGTCCATGTCGAGACAAAAGCATCAGCATACTACAAGCTGTGAGCTTCCCGCTCAGCACACACAACCGTACATACCTCACGCCTAGTAACTGCTTTGAGCTTCCCTCAACACCCACAAAGATATACTCCACACCGGCAAAATACATTCTTTGAGCTTCCCGCCCAAACTGGAAACCACACAGACCACAAACAGTTGCTGATGCAGCACGCCCAGCACAGCCCACCACGGGTGTGCGCTAGAACCAGGTTTTGTTCCCTCACATCCCCAGTCCCCTTCACCACCCGGAAGTGATGATACATTGAAAGCCAGCATACTACCAGTTTGCCACCACACCCGCACTTGGTTTGCTCAAGGAGCGGCACCGAGAGGTTGGACTGTGACACACACAGCAAGCAGCAGTGCTGTCATGTCTCTATCTTGAATGTCTGGAAGGCAATGTCACTCCAAGGCAGCCCAAGCCTGATAGACTTCACCGACCAACCATACAACCAGAGTCTACTGGCCTCAAACAGTTGCCTATCAGCAACAAATCCAACAACAGGAGCAAGCAACATCCAGGCTGTAGCTCTGCCAAGCAGCCACCCAGCACCCACAAGTAATATCAGCGGTGCGGGGATCCGATCTACACCCGTGCAACCAGCTAGACCACGCCACAGCACAGCGGCACAGCAGCAAAGCAGTGGCAGCAAGGTGCGCTGCCAGCAGCAGCTCATGTGTGCGGTAAAGAACACGACCTCATGCTGCCCACGCCAGAGGTACACTGGCATGCAGGGGTAGCAAACGCATGTGTGCATGGAGGAATCTCTGCTGCGGAGCAAGCACAGCCCTGCACACGTCGTGCGCACAGAGGGACAATGAGCAAGCTCAGGATGAGTCTGGCCCCAAGTGTGCATCATGCATGTAGCATGCAGTGCGTTGTGTTGCTGCAGTACGCTGCCATCCGCGGCGGCAAACTACAGCGCAGCCAATGCTGCACGACTGCTCAACTGCTGCTGCTGTCACATGCCAGATGCCACACCCACAGGACATTTGTACTCCCTACACCGCAAACCCCAGTCGGGCACTCTGGCTTATTCGGCTGTGGGGCTGGCTGGTTGGCTCTAGAGTGTGATGTAGCAGCCGCCAAGTGAAGCAGAACACACACACGCGCGCGCACGAACGCGCACACCCCCCAACACACACGCATTAGGATGCCCCCAACATTACGCCACAAACCCGGCAACATCAACATGCGGCATCACCAGGTGTCTGTCTCTCTTCGGACACACTCATACTAGTGCAGGCCAGCCGCCACCTCTTGTTGCTGCAGCAGTAGTTGCCACACTATAGGTGTGGTGGGCCGCTACACACCTGCAAACACAGCACCACGCACCACCTTACATACAGACAGATCCACCTTGCCAGACCCTGCATGCTTGCACTGGCAAGCTGGCATGGGTACCACTCCCCTGACGGCACTGTGCCCCCTGATGCACCCAGTGTGTAGACACAGGGAGTGCATCCAGTGTGTGCAGCTCATAAACACACGCAACGACAGCAATCACAAGCAGCCTATGGACATTAATACCTCAGAATGGCACGTCAGCCCACAAGCCATCACCAGCCTGCAGCTGAGTCCAACAGCTGTGTCAGTTGGTAGTAGCAATTCTCTCCTGCACCATACTCTTTGGCAGCAGTCTCTGTAGTGACGGACGACAATTCGATTAAACATTGTGCATAGTACGCCACACAACTGCAACACAAGCAGCACTGTCGGGAGGCTTTGCCTGTGCAGCAGCACATGTGCACGCTTGTTGGCACTATTTTTTTTTGTTTTTTTTTTTTGGTTGTTGGCACTATTACTACTAATAGTGCAAATCTACCATCTGGATGGGCAAATCAAGCCTTCGCCGCTGCGGTCCTTTTCGCAAACACAGCGCTCACTCTCACAACACTACAAGCGCAACACATGGGGACTACGGCAATCCCTCACTGCCATCCACACCAAAAGCACACAACCACTGACCCTCAAAAGGTCCACGGCGGCAAGACATCACCGATGGCCCACAAGACAGGGTCGAGCTTGGCAGCGAGCGCACCAGCACTGCGCACCAATCTTGTGAATGCACTGCATCGTGGAATGCTGCTGGCGCCCGAGCCTGTCCTGCAGCGTAGTGTGTAATGTAAGAGCTTGCGCCCATCCCGCACATCAGCACAAACCGCACACACCTGCAGCCACTGGCCTGCGCACACACCTTATCATCTGGTGCCCACACACGTGCACCAACGAGTATCCACAAACAGCCAGGAAGAAAGACTCTGTGTCAACACACTGCAACAGCTGTAAACAAGACATCCTGAGAGATTCAACCACCGCTCAAATGCCTGGCACGCGCAGCTGCCCGCCACTGCTGATAGAAAGGCGCAACCATAGGAGCCATGTGAGCCTGCCGCTGTGCTGGCTTGGCTTCACTGGGCTGACCTGATGCAAAGCAGCTGCCGCGACAAGCACTGTGCTGAGCGGACCCGAGTTCCAGACAGCAACACACAAACACGCTTCTCGGAGCCCTCACATAAACAGCAGGCAATGCACACCATCACACCACCAGCGCAGCTTCGCCATGCGCTACAGCAGTAAGGCAGGGTGATGCTACTGCTGCTACTACTACTGAACAGGGTCAGGGCCACACCTGACCGCCCCATGACAGCAGCCTGCCTGTGCATGGCCATGCAAAACAGACGTACATGGCTCTTGCTTCAAAACACAAACACGTCTCAACAGCACTTGGAACTCCTACTCAATACCGCAACATGTCCTGCACTCCAGCTGCCCATTCGGCATGGCAGTCCTCACATACTCACTTGAACAAGATGCAGACAGTATGCACGTCACAGTGGCCTGATGTACTCACACTTAGTATGCACCCAGTGACATTCAGCATGCACCCAACCTGGGGTATCACAACATCAGGCATACAAACCTCAGTGCAGGGTATATTGCTAATAAATCGACCGCAGCATACTACTCTGTAGGGCGGCCGACGCCGCAACACGGTGTGGTGGAAGGTATTGACACCTTACTACGCTGCAAGAACACCCAAGCACAACCTGCTGTTGCTCATACCCATGCAGCTGCACTGATGCAACAGATTGCAGGGCACTCAGTTGAACACCCGGAACCTTGAGCTCGCCAAAAGTCTGGTCAGTGACGCATCATGTGCGGCAGGGGCAGTAGCTGCCTGCTGCCGCTCAATGTCCGCTGTGCATTCCCTAAGCAGCTAGCCGTGCTGCAGGGGAACAGCGACCGCCACCAGCGACACAGGTAGCAGATGCTAACCAGAAACAGACCAGCTGTCACACAGCCAGCAGAAATAGTAGAGATGAATCAATACGGCAGGCCGACAAGCACTTCCTGGGTAATACAATCGACCAGGGTAATACGACGGGTACAACAGCTGTCCTGCAACACTTCACAAGGAAGCAATGCACACATGCACGTTGCTTCTTGAGTTGGGCGTGCTGATGCTGTAGCATTAACACTACATGCAATACTCACGCTGCTGCAGCACACGCAACTGACCAAAACAAGAAATCCTGCTGTAATACCTGCCATAGTGCTGGGCCCTGCAGCGTCAAGGAGCTATGCACTGCTGATGCCAGCAACAAGCCAGGAAGGACACAACGTGGGAACAATCACAAGTAAAATCACAAAAGAGTAGTAGTACTGATCGCCCTGTGCTGACGCAGCTGCTCCAGCACCTCAGCACACCTCACACGTCACTTGCTGGCACGCCCTGCCAGCTTCACGCTGTGCTGAGAAAAAAAGCGGTGAAGCCATGCTCAGCAGACAGCCACACGATTGCCACGCCCAGTCCTGCCCAGCACAATGCTGCTGCCACCCCTGGCCCCATGAGGGGTGGGGACTCTGAGGTCCATCCAGCTGGCTGCAGGGTGCCTTGCTTGTTGTGTGGGCTTTTGGCTGCAGGTATGCTCTTAGAATAAAGGCTGTGGCTGTTGGAGCTGCCCATGCCAGCACTGCTGCAAGCAGACAGGAAGGAGAAATATCAGCACAGGCAAGTCAGCTGCAGCTGTCAGAGCGTCGCACACAGGCCCAGCATGGAATGAAAAGCTCACACGAAAGCGTGACCTCACGTCGGACGAACCAAACCGGCACAATTGATATGTTGACGAGAGGGATCATGGTAATGAACGATTGCGGTGCTCGCCCTGATGCCTACCTCATTTCTTCCTTGATGTTGCTGAGAGTTTCCAACAACGCGCGTCAGCATCAGAGGAGTCCACACGGACGCCCACATGCACAAGGCGCCGCGACTCATCGACTGAATGCAAACCTGCAGCCGTGCATATGGTATGGTTCATACGTATGGACCTTGGAAGAGCGAGGAAGTGCTTTGCCGCTTACCTTACAGCTCCATGGCTCACGGTTGTCATGACTCACGGTTGTGCTGACTCACTTAGGGATGACTTGCATGATGAACATGTCTGATTACAACCATCAGAGGCCTGTTGGTGTTCCCACTTTCAGGAGGCAGCAGGAGCACTTACCAAGCTGCTGGGGCCAACCTGCCAGCGGGAGGGGGGGGGGGGTGCTGACTGCTGGTGTATCTGGACTCACCATGACCAGCCTGGGGAGTCTTTGTTCCCATTTGCACTGCATTGATATAGGTTACAGCAAATGACACAGAACGTGCCAGCACAAAGCCATAGACCCCCACGCACGCAGTAGACGGGAGACGTGCAGCACAAGTACCACCCAGACAACACGATGCTCCTGCACACGTGCCAGGCCGCCCACAGCCCAACAGGTCGAAAGTCAGTTTGAACGGTTAAGTCATACTCAAAAGGGTCAAAGTCAAAGAGTCATGAGGTCAAACAACAAGGCGTCTGTCAGTCACGCTGTCACCCCTTCCAAGCAGGTCAGTTGATGCATGCAGCTGCAGTTCAAGTCCATGTCAGCATATGTCAAAATGTTGGCCCAGCCACCCGCACGCTGCCACCAACACGTGAGCACATGCACTCGCCCCACCCAGACCACATCACGGCCACCAAGATGGACATGCCTGTATCCATCCACAGTGGGGACAGCCGCAACGGTCCCGGCCCGCATGTAGCACAAGCCACCGCCTGCAGCTCCTGCTGCCAAGCTGGCACTGGCCCACCACCACACCAAGAGCCATGCCTGGTGCACTCACACGCATAGGCAAGAACTGCTGGTGCCACCCCACTGCCGTATCTGATTACCACAACCATCATGATGCCAGCAGTAGTGTCAGCAGGACAACTAGCAGCCGGCCCTGGGTCTGGATAGATGCACAGTGCCACAGAACAGCACACGGAAGTCCACATGATGCACAACAAGGCGGAGTCTGGAACTGTCTGCAACTTGTCCGTGGCTGCACATACAATACCAGCAGGCTGTCAGCAGCGGGCGGCTGCATCACACACCCCAGGGACCCATTCGAATCATGTGAGCAGTGCTGAGCCACACTGCTCATGTGCCACGCTAGTTGTGCTGCTAACCACCAAACCACGTGGTGTGCGCCGGTCCAAGGAGGGGATACAAGCACATCGTCTGACCCCACAACTCAACAAAGTACGCACTGCCATGCTGATAGGACTAGTCAGTGGTGGTGGGAGACAGTAAAGACGAGCGAATGCCAGCTGCGATGCAGCCCAGCATTGAGGTGGGGTGTTGTACAAAGGTGTGGCTTGCGGTTGGCCAACATTATGGTGTGGCAATGCGTCTAATCAGACGCACCACTGCACCCCGCCGGGCAGCAACCAGTCTTGTGGTGTCAAGGCGCACGCATGTCTGTGTCTCACACAGACCAACAGTGCACGGGCCCCTGCAGTGCTGTTGCTGAGTAAAAGTAGCTTTCCAGGCATGGGCAGCACAAGCACGGTTCTATGCCAGTCGTCGCAGTCCACAAGGGCCCCTGCTCCCAAAACATGCAGCAGCACAGCAATATCCAACCAGCAGAAGGTGGCAAGCAAACCACGCCATGCAATGCAACACGTAAGGTGTCAAAGCGTCATAACAAGCCCCACCCAACCCATCACCAACAACAGTCCTGCACCGTCACACCATCAAAACGTCAAAGGTCACACAGGCTCGGTCATCATGTCAGTCACACACGGACAGGCACGCTCTGGTCATACACCTGACAGAAGCGAACCTGCGGCTGTGAGTGGACCAGAGGGGCAGCAGGGGCTCACTATGCCACACAGGTGCTGGGGGCCCATCGCAACGTGCAGGACTTGGGCACAACATCCACACGGAACCATACCATAACAGCAGCGTACTGCCATCACGGCAACAAGGCACGAGTGCAGCTGCAGCACCGCTGCCACCTGTCACCAACACCTGCGCAAGCAACTAGCTCTGCTGCCAGGGCGCTTGCTGCACAGGCCAGGCTGACCCTGCACAACGCAGTGCTGCACAAGCACAAGCAGCACAACACCACAACAACAGCAGATCGCTGGTGCACCCAGCTGAGCCACCTTCACCGAGCAGGAAGAAACATGCCGCTGCCAAAAACCACGGGGGTGCAGCACCTGCTGCGCCTCACTGCCGCTGCAGCACCCCCTGCAGATTTATGACGACAGCATCAGCAGCAGCAGAGGGAGCATCTGCTGCATGCAGCATGGCGCGAGACCTCAGCGGGCCCCCGCCAGAGCCGCCCCCGCTGCCGCCGTGCATGGCCGCCGCTGCCGCCTGCAGCGCCGCGTGAGCAGCAACCGCCTCCGCCGCAACGTCCCCACTCACGCCAGTCGGCAGCGCCTTCCCCGCCTGACCCTGCTGCTGCTCCTGCAGCAGAATCCCCTGCTGGTCAAGCAGCAGGAAGCCCTGCTGCTGCAGCAGCTCAGCGTCACTCAAGGCGGCAGCCGCAGGTGCTGCCCGCTGCCGCTTCCGCCCCACAACAGCCTCGGCAGCAGCCCCCGCTGCTGCAGCTGCTGTGGCGCCAGCACCACCCACCCCCGCGGCAGCAGCCGGCGCTGCAGCGGCAACCAACCCAGGCTCAGGGGAGCCGCCCGCGTCGGACGGCATCTCTAGCTGCAGCCGGAAGAACTCGTGCTGCAGAGCCTCCGGCGCTTTGACGCGCTGGGCCGGGTCATACCTGCGGCAGCAGCAGCAGCAGCAGCAGTCGGACAACAACACAAAGCGCGCTGAGATCAAAGTTGAGTCTGATACCCCCCCCCCCAGAAGCACCGCACGTGCTGCATGCCAGACCACTCTGCACCCTTCCGGCCCCTTTCGCCACCCTGTACCCTACTCCCACTACATCCTGTACTACCCCGCCCCATAACCCTGAACATTTTTCACATCAGCAGCCCCTTGATGAGGTCGCACATCACTTCCACAGCCTCAGGCCCTACACTTCTGCAGCCTGGTCGGCCCATCTGCACACTCCACCCACCTCACCATGTACCGTCCCCGACTCCTGAACCCTGATTCACCCTCTCACCTCAGCAGCCCCTCAATGAAGTCGCACAGCACCTCCACAGCCTGCGCCCCGCCATCAACAGCCCGGTCGGCCCATCCGCACACTCCATCCACCCCACCCTGTACCATCCCCGGCCCCTGCACCCTGATTGCCCCTCACTTCAGCAGCCCCTTAGTGATTGTGCTGCACGTGCCAGCCCACCCCGCACCCTTGCGCCACCCCATACCCTGTTCACCCACCCCACCTTGTACCCCCCCCCCGAGACCCCAAAGTCCTCACCTCAGCAGCCCCTCAATGAGGTCGCACAGCACCTCCACAGCCTGCGCCCCGCCATCAACAGCCTGGTCGGCCCGCAGCGACAGCATCGTGCGCAGGTCACGCAGCCGACTGCGGACGGAAGCACGGCAACAGAACAGAGCAGCAGGACACGCACCAGATCAGCATAGTGTATGTCAGTATACACGTATTGAAAGTGATGGACCTGCTTTGGGGTGTCTTGACATCAGACACATGGGGAAAGCACACTTGACACTGCAGTGCAGCAACACGATTCACAAGCTTGTGCCAGTTGGTCCTCAGCATTGACAGCACACAAGCACCCCAAAACTCAACCCCACCCGCAGTGGGCCACTACACAGCCATCCAAGCAGACACCAGCCAGCCGATACCGCCGCACAGCACTGCACTGTCGAGAGGCACCAGCAGCCGACCACCACTCACTTGACTGCGCTCCTGCTCTTGCTGGTGGTGTGGCTGTCCGGCCACGCTAGGCGCATCGCCTGACCCCCTGTGAAGAACTTGGCCGCATTCTTCTCAGCCCTGGATGACATGCTGCTGGGGATGGAGCCCAGCACCTGCACAACACAGCCACAGCACAACGCAGTCAGCATGCGGCATGGGTTCACTAAGTGCTGCATTTGCCGGTGTGTTGCCAATACATTTGACAGGCGAACCGTAGGAAGAGCCAGCACTGAAAACTGCAAGGGCTGCATGGCAGGAACCTTCTTTCCAACCAGGAGTGTGCTGACTACATCACCTACGCCACACGATCGCACATGTTCAACAAGTGACACAGCACTGTCACCACCCAGCCACAGCGCTGCCCGCTGCTCCCGTGCCCTCGCGCCTCACCCTCTCCATCATGGCCAAGTGCTCTAAGTTCTCGTGCGTCTGGAACAGCGCGTCCCCCATGGCCAGCTCCACCAGGATGCACCCACAGCTCCACATGTCACACGGGTAGCTCCAGCCCAGACCCAGGATCACCTGCAGAGAGGCATGGCAGCACATGCAGCGCGGTCAGTACAAACCCAAGGACCTGCCCTGTGCCCATGGGATAAAAACCAAACACTGCAGCACGGTCCACAGCACAGCAGACACAACAGCAGCCGCAGAACCCCACCACCTCCACAGCGCGCAGCAGCCTGTCCACCACCCACCTCTGGCGCCCTGTAGTGCCGCGTGCTGATGACGTTGCTGTGGTAGCCATCGTCAAAGGTGGCACTGCCAAAGTCGATCACACGGATGGTGCTGTCAACTGGCACGCGGCGCTCCACCCTGCAAGTAACAACCGCATGCAGACATGGCCATCAAGACATGCGCCTGCTGGATGCAACTCATGTGCCAACACGAACAACGCGCGCAACATACGACGGGCACACATGAATGCGGAAGGTGTCAGGCAATGCTGCCACATAGGTTAGCATGCGTTGGACGCAGCCTGCAGCGCCTAAGGAAGGGTTTGAACCCTGCGACACCTGCCAGTTCTGCTGTCAATGACATGATTCACCACAAAAGCTTGAATCCTATTTGGAAGGTACAAATGGGTGTGGCCCCCAAACAACACCCAGCATCATTGCATCAGCCGACCAGCCACAGCATGTCACTCACGCTGCAGGAGGCACTGCTGGCAGCTTCATGTGGTCCTGCGTCTGCATCAGGATGTTCTCCGGTTTCAGGTCTGTGTGCACCAGGCCCAGCTCGTGGATGTAGGCCACAGCCACCAGCAGCTGGTGCGCAATGGCCTGCACCAGCGCCAGGGGCAGCGGCTGGTACTCGTTGCGGCGCAGGTAGTCGTACAGGCTGGGGCCAAGCTTCTCAAACACCTGAGGGGTGGGTGGGTGGGTGGGGGGGGGTGAAGAGCTTCGGTTGGCACTACTATCGACCCAGCCGCGCTGTCTATCCTGATACCAACACCAAGCCTGGGTCAAACCGATGCAACCCCGGGGACAATACATGACCTGAGCCGTATGTGCGCGCGCAGAGATGCAGTGGTCTGCTTTGTTGGTGGGTCCAGTTCTGTCTTGGGCCGTTACAGCCGATTGGCTGGCCTGCCTGACGTATCACCCCCAGATGGCCCCCTCCCTCACCATGCAGACATGGCCGCGGTAGTTGAACCACTCCTTCAGCTTCACGCAGTTCCTACAGGGCAACAGAGGGACACAGGCAGCACAGCAGGCTCACCAACATGTCACCGTCAAACCGTGGGTTCATGCCAACTTGCACCTTGAATAGCAGCACCAGACCAGGCACACGCACTATCCCAACTGCAGAGGTACGCCACGCACAAACCACCCCAATGGGAAGCCCCCTGAACCCACACAACCGCACGAGCCGCCCCACCCACCCACACAGGCCAAGCATGTGCCCCCACATGCCACCCAAAACCCAATTGATACGCACTGAACCCCCTGTGCATTGAAACACACGTCCCCACAGTCCACAGCAGCAGCGCACCTCTTGGAGTCTGGATCATTGCGCTCCAGCGTGTTGAGCACCTCCAGCTGACATGACAAACACACGCAGACAGCAACAGCAACGGCAGCGCTTAGAATGGTAAAACGTAAGCGAAGTATCTGGTGCCATCTGTGAGGGAAGTACGGCGACATGTCTTGAAAGGCCCACGCCCCCAAATCATGTGCTGTGGCGCCTTTACACCTCTGCTGCTGCATGGTCAGCCTAGTTGCACACCTGTATGAACACTTACTACCCCACCCTACTCATACTGCAACGTGCAGCCGCTGCACTGTAGCTGCCACAGTCAATGCCACAGCATGAAACATGCACACTTGAACTCAAGTCCTTCTGCCACAGCTGCTGCGCACCTCAATGCACTGCAAGACAGGGTACATACAAACGACTGCTGGCATTGCTGCTCACCTCAATCATGGCTGCGTGCCTGTACTTGTCCACGTTGCGCACGATCTTGACCGCCACATAGTCTTTCACCTTGCGGTCCCAGCACTCCAGCACTCGGCCAAAAGTGCCTGCAGGGCAACCAGCCGCGTGTAAGATGACTAAATCCCAGCCACAACCGACCTGGCTGCATGCTGTGATGCCACCTCGCTTGGTCAGCCGTCACCAGAAACTGTCAATGCAACCGCGCCTGATTGTTGTGTGTGGCCGGTGTATCCCCCCCCCCCTTCTGTAACCCAAAAAGGATGCACCCAAGGAGCGCGTTCGCGCGTTAACACACACCATTCAAGTCGTTTCCCCGCCTGCCCTTCACCCCATACTGTGCACATCTCAGACCAGTCTGTCAACTCCCATGTTGCGCAAACCCCCCACCCTCCCTTCACCACCAACAGTGGCTACTTGCTCTTCACTGCATGAATCCCTACTAGCGCAGACTTGTCACCCCCTGTGTACTATGCTGAGGCGTGTGGCCGCCAGCGTGCGCATAAATGCCCCCTCCCCCCTTTGCCATGCCCCCCTTTCGCCACGCC
The DNA here is from genome assembly GCA_007449985.2 of Desmodesmus armatus. Taxonomy (NCBI): domain Eukaryota; kingdom Viridiplantae; phylum Chlorophyta; class Chlorophyceae; order Sphaeropleales; family Scenedesmaceae; genus Desmodesmus; species Desmodesmus armatus. Next base: position 21,170 of record VIIQ02000295.1, read on the forward strand.
GCCCAGTGCTCTCAGGGCCATCGCAGTTTGCATTACGGGGTGCTGCCCCGTATGAGCAGCGACTTCCCACCATGACCTAAAGCCCCAATAAGAACCATGCGCATGGCCAGCTAGTCGCCTGCCTTGGCCGTCTGCAGCCATGGTAAGGAAAGCCCCGTGCCCCTCCCCTCCACCCCCCCCCCGAAACGGCGCCGAGACAAGACCCCATGCGCTGCGCTGTGCCTGCGCCCAGCTGCCAAGCTGCGCTGCCATGCTACCCAAGGTGCTTCCTGCGCCTGCCTGCAGCTGTTCACGCCCTGCCACGCCTCTGCGCTGCCCTTTGCTGGCCATGCCTGGACTGAGCTGCTCCCGGTATATGCCCTGCATAGCTGCGCCCTGCTCACCCTCGCCAAACTTGCTGAGGATCTTGTCTGCAGGCACAAACAGCACAGACAGACAGCGGAATCCAGTGAGAACCATTCATTTGTGATTGAAACTCAGGAAACCTTTCACGCGCGCAGTGCCACACATGTATGTGTCTGCTGGGTGCTGTCGAGGGATTGAAGCACTCTGGCGCTGCGCGGCGTGCCCCTTGCTGCGCGTGCTGGTCAGCCCGCGCGTCTGAGAGTGCTGCGCTGCTGCTCAGATGTGCCTGCTGCGCTGCTGCTGTACACCCTGGGCCTGCACATCACCCATCCGAGCGCACGCTGCACACTCACATCGTGAGCTGATGTTCTCTCCCAGCTCGTAGTTGTAGTGCCCCTCCTGCACGAACAGCACCGAAGCAGATGACGTTGGTGATGGATCTAGCATAGGGTGAAAGCAGCACAAGTTATCAGGCCGCTGAGCCTTGCTCCCCCACCTTGTCGTCCTCCCGCAAGGGTGGGCTGGGCTTGTCCGCCAGCTTGAAGTGTGCAAGGTCAATGGCATGGGGTACACCGGGTCTGACAACTTGCTGTGTGTGCCTGAACCTTGACACCTGCAGGCACACCAGTTGCTGCTGTGAGCGTGCGGAGTCCCAGCCCTGGAGCTGCTGCTGCTGTTGTGCCAGGGACCCTGCCTGTTCTGCACTGGCCGAGCTGCTGTAGCGGGCCCGCTTGGCATTTGGGGGGCTGGAGGAACTACAAGGGCCATCATCTGCGTCTGCCTCGTCCTGAGCAGAGACGGATCCAAGAGCCATAGGTCGCTTGGCGTGAGCACTCATCGGCATCAGCCCTAAGCCCACACAGTGCCTGGGCTGGCTGTCGTATGGTGTGTAATAGTCAGGTCATGGTGATTCTGAACAAAATCCTACGAACTGAGGACCTCCGAGTGCATGTTGTTGAGTTCCGGTCAGAGGCACTCCGCGGGCATGCGACGCAGCCTGTAAACTGTCAAATGGACGCAAATTCAATCCCCAGCCAGAACTCGCTGCTGCGTCCTACTTTGCGTATACCCTTGCACCAGGATTTCAAACTCACCTGACGCTCAGTCCCGCCTGCCAGTGAAATAGCGTGCCTCATCCTCAGGCGCTTCTCTGCAACCAGGACAAACGTGCGCAGCAGATTGGGCATGAATGCAGCACACCAGCAGCTGTGCCAACCTGCTGCTGTTGACCATCTTGACCAGTGCTACTGCTATTGCTGCGCTAGGAAGCCCAGCCAAGTGGTTTCAAGCCTAATAGCAATGTGAATCCATGCTTGCCTCACCTGAAGACTATGCTTTGCTGGATCTGGCCAGCTGCATTGAAGCGCATCAGGGTCATCCCTGAAAACTGCACACGCTTCCCACTGGGAGGCTGGTCCCGAATGGGGCCTGTGTTGGTCCCAGCTGCACTCCTGCGCATGGCCACAGCAGACGTCAAGCTGATTAGCATCCCACACCACAGCAAATGCCAGCTGCCAAGCAGGGTATGTGGACTGCTGCTGTCTGAACAGAGCGCATGGTTCTGCTGCAAGGATAGAATGCCGCTGACGCTGCACAACGCCGTGACACTGTGTTGCTGTCTGAGTGGCACTGTGCGACGCACCAATACACAAACACCTCATCCTTGCCGGGCACAGCAGCAGCAGACTGCACCTCAAACCTGCGCAGCAGCAGCAGCAGCCCGACAGCGCATGTGCGTCACCAAAGCAGTGTGAATGTATCCACACGAAGCCCAACTGCAATGCACCGTCAAAAACTCACGCCAGCACTGTTGCTACCAGGGACCTTACATGCTGTTGAGCTGCAAGCACTTACTTGATGTCTGGGTATGCAGAGCGGTAGGCCAGAATCCCACGCTTCATGCGCTTGCGGCCTCCCCCTGTGCTGCCCCCCTGCCAGACTTGGTCAATCTGCTCATGATCGTCGGCCATAATGTCTTCAAGCACCAGCACGCCCCGCGGCTGCGACCAGGCCTCTTCATACAGCTGCACGCATGATGACACACTTGCTCAGCAGTTGACAGGGAATACGGCAGCTGGATGGCATCAGGCCCGCCTGAAACACTCCCAGGATACATGAACGCACCTGCTTTGCTCGATTCACAAGCAGCTGTGGCCTGCAAGCAACAGCATCAGTCAATAAGAGCCTGGGTGCACAGCAAAACAGGCAGTTCTTGCTCCAGCCCCCGATGGCAGCCATGGCAAACGCACCTGGGTGAAGAAACCGCGTCATTGCTGCACTTTGCTGTGTTCCTTGGGCCTGCAACGCCCCAGACGGGGCGGTGGTTGACAAGATCGCCACGCAGAGCAGCAGGCCGGGCGACACCAGGACAGTAGACCCGCGTGCCCGATAATGTCCTCGTGCTGCGCATTTTGCAGAGACTTGATGCAGCCGTAGGAGCGTTCCGGCCTGCCAACCTGACCCGTCGAGGATGTCAGTTGTTGCGCTGCCAACACCTGTCAGATTAGTGTTGAGAAACGTTGAAAGGGGATACGTACAGGGTCAGCACCATGCGACACAGTGGTGTCCGATGCACCTTGCCACCCCCAAAACCTAGAGGGTTTGGGAAGTGTGCACAGCAACGCTGCACAGCACAGTATGCCTGAGCATCTCAGCAGCTTTCTGCATGAGAGCACTTATTGTTGGGCAGCCCCTCCTGTCAAGCAGCAGAGGGCAACATGAAGGGCAGCAGTGAGGCATTTGCATTTGCAAGGCAAGCAGACACCTGCACCAAGAGTGGTTGAGCTTCAACCTTGCACGCATAAAATTGTTGTGGTAATGGAAGTCATCGAAAAGATGCCTGATGGAAGATGGAGATGAGTAAGATTTGTCATCAAGCATGCTTGACGACTGCAGCAAGCCCTGATTTGTTCGTGAAGGTGCAATTTTTGCTTGGTTGGATTGGCTGAGGACTATGGGGTGCTCGATGGTGCCTCAAGCGTTGGGTGCTCAGCCGGGGCTCTGGACCATCGGGCCCCGAGGGAACAGCAAACAACGATGATCAAGGGTTGAAAACGGTCGTTGTGATCAAAAATTTTTCCGGCAAGCTTCTGTGAAAGGGTCCACTGGAGGGGACTTTCTTTGCCGAAACGTCGCCGGAACCAAACAGCCATGCAACCCTTGAGTAACAAGCTGTCTTCAAAGCATTGATCCACTTGATTCTCCCGATCTGCACCTTGCTTGCTGCTTTGCCGATCTGATCTTCCCATTCGCATTCCATTTGGCTGTGATCACTTCCGCCACCTGACTCATTGGCGCTTTCACACCTGACATCATGCAGCTACACAGCAGATGCTTCACCAGGCATGCTCATGCTCGGCAGCAACCCCGGCAGAAAGGCCCTCTGCCGCTGGCCCCTGGTGCTGCAGTTGGCCCCAGGTGGGTGGCTTCACTGACTAGGGCTCTCGTGTTACGCGCGAATACACCTCCAACATACGCTGCCTATGTCCCATGTATGCATTGCAGGCAGCTTGTCATCAGGTGTGCAGAGCAGACAGGTATGTCGCCCCTGTAGGGCTCCACTGGTGGGGGGCCAACTCCAGTTATGCAATGGGCCACCCGATACACAGTTCGGTTGCTTGGAGGGAACTTACATGTATGCATGCATGCGTGTGGTGCTTTCAACGTGCCTAAGCATGTGGGTGAAGGTCCCTCTATCACAGCCCAAGGTTGCTGTGCTAGAACAGCGCTGCAGCCGTGCAGCTGGTGGACACCTGTCAGTGGGCTTTCAATGTGGTCAAGGGTGTCCTGACATTTCACACCAAGATTGCTGTTCCCCAGCTTCTTCACTCAAGTACGTCTTTTTTCTCACCCAATTTCTGCGTAACCCCCCCCCCCCCTGCATCTTTCCTTTCCTTCACCAGCCCAAGCGCCCAGCCCAGTCAGCAGCAATGGCAACAGTGCTGCTGCTGTTGTCACCAGCAGCCCCAGCAGTGGACCTGACAAGGTCACTGCAGAGCTGGACGAGCAGCAGGAGGCGGCTCTGCAGGTGAGGGCTTTTCTTGGGGGGGGGGGGACTTCGCAGCAGCAGCAGCAGCAGCAGCAGGTGCTACTAGCAGTTGGTATATTTGGGAGGAGCAGGTGGGATGTACCAAGGTGGTAACAGCGCAGCAGCAGCAGCAGCAGCAGCAGCGGCAGAAGCACAAGGTGTGTAGGCAGCAGAAGACAGGCACTGCAGCTCAGAAATGGGGGGGGGGGGATAGGGGGCGGAGGGGGGGGGGGGGGCTGGAGCAGCAGGTACCTGTAGCAGTGTGTACAATGGGAGGTGCATGCAGTAATTACCATGGTGGTGTCAGGGCACCAGCAGCATCAGCACAAGATCGTAGGCAGCACTGCAGGTGAAGGGCCGGAGGGGGCCGGATGGAACGAGGGGGGACAGGGTCCTGGTGGGGTGCCCGGGGGAGGGGGGGGGGGCTTGGACAAGCAGCAGGGTGCCTGCAGGTGAGAGGGGGGGGGGAGTGAGGAGGGGGGCAAGAGGTTGGGGGGCAGTAAGGAGGGCCGGAAGTCGACCCCCCCCCCCCCCCCCCCCCCCCCCACAGGCTGTTGAGTCAGACCCCTTGATTGGCTACGACCTGGAGGGTACCGCTTGGGCTCGCTTCAGCTTATCAGTGGTGTTGCTGGGTGCCAGCGGTGACCCAACGGTAGCTGCACCACTGCCTTTATTCAACCCCCTTACCCCACACACATCCCAATGACACCATACCGTTCCCCCTTGTGCCCCCCCCCCCAGGCCGTCGAGTCAGACCCCTTGATTGGCTACGACCTGGAGGGCACCGATCGGGCTCGCTCCAGCCTGTCGGTGGTGGTGCTGGGTGCCAGTGGTGACCCAACTGTAGCTTCACCGCCGCCTGTTCTGTGTCTTACCTGCCCCCCCCCCTGCCTTGTCTCAGGCTGTTGAGTCTGACTCCTTGATTGTTTACGACTTGGAGGGCACTGATTGGGCCCGCCCCAGCCTGTCGGTGGTGGTGCTGGGTGCCAGCGGGAGACATCTTTCGAGATTGTGATCCTTCTTTGCAACGCTTGATCTTGCCTTCTGACACCCCCCCCCCCCCCCCCCCCCCACCGCCCCCACTCTTTTCTCAGGCCGTTGAGTCAGACCCCCTGATTGGGTACGACCTGGAGGGCACCGACTGGGCCCGCTCCAGCCTGTCGGTGGTGGTGCTGGGTGCCAGCGGTGACCTGGCCAAGAAGAAGATCTTCCCAGCACTCTTCGCCCTCTATTACGAGGGACTGCTGCCAGAGGTGGGGAGATCTGCTCTGACTCACACCCACATATACGCACACACACACACGAACACACCTTGTCATTGAAAACGTGGCATTCCCTCTTCACCGCCCAGCTCCCAATGTATGTTCGCCTGTCACTGGCACACTACACTCTCTTATGCTAAAGTCTTATGCTAAAGTCCCCCCCCCCCCCTCGTGCCCTTGTCCACAGGACTTCCAAGTGTTTGGCTATGCGCGCAGCAAGATGACTGACACTGAGTTTAGGGAGATGATCGCCTCAACACTCACATGCAGGATCGACGCAAGGTGGGTACCGGCATGCGACGACGGGAAGGAAGGGGGGGGGGCGTGAAGGGGTCGGGGACGTGCGGACATGCAACGTGGGTGCAGGTGGTGGGGAGGGGGTGTGTGCAGGGTCTGTCTGTAGGCATGACAGGCTGCTGTTGAGCTAATCCATCCGATGGTTCCAAGGCAGATCCGATGGTTTCCAGGCAGGATCCGCAGTCAGGGTGGCGTTGTTATACGTCTTGACGTGAGTGTGCTTGACACGAGGAGTGTGTGGAGACTCTGGTGTGTTCTGTTCTGCCTTGCGCTGTTTCTGAACTGTACTTACTGTACAGTACCTATTATACAGTACTTACTGTACCGTCTCCAATGACAACATCACCAGCGCAACGCTGTTCTTTGCCTGTTGTTCCTAGGGAGCGCTGCCAAGATGCTCAGGCCAAGTTTCTCCAGCGCTGCTTCTACCAGGCTGGCTCATCCTGTCCTGACTGACACCTTTACTGTTAGTAAACATGCCATCACTTGTTTTTGCCCTCCTACTAACAGGGAGCGCTGCCAAGATGCTCAAGCCAAGTTCCTCCAGCGTTGTTTCTACCAGGCTGGGCCGTACGACACACCAGAGGGCTTCCAGGCCCTGTCCTCACGCATGGACGAACAAGAGGCCCACAAGCCCCAGGCCAACAGGATGTTCTTCTTGTCCATACCGCCAAACGTGTTCCTGCCGGCAACAGGCAACGCAGCAGACTACGCACGCAGCAAGTGAGTTGTCGCTCGACTCTCGCGGGACTCTCGCGCGCGCGTGGGGAGGGGGGAGATATGGGTAGGCAGGGGGTTTTATTTTCAGTCAGGTGGTTGATGCATGGACGAACAAGAGGCCCACAAGCCCCAGGCCAACAGGATGTTCTTCCTGTCCATACCGCCAAGCGTTTTCCCGCCGGCAACACGCAACGCAGCAGACTACGCTCGCAGCAAGTGAGTTGCTGTGTGTGTAGGGCGGGTGTTTGTTTTGGCAGGGGGGAGGCAAATGTGAGAGTAGGGGGAGGCAGGGGTTTTGATTTGAACCCAGTCATGTTATTTGCGCATGGATGAGTTAGAGGCCCACAAGCCCCAGGCGGACAGGATGGTCTTCCTGTCGATACCGTCGAATGTGTTCCTTCCGGCAACCGGCAACGGGCAATGCTGCAGACTTTGCACGCAGCAAGTGAGGTGGCACTTGCATTCGTGGGGGGGGGGCGGGGGGCGACCCGGTTGAGCGAACTTACCAGCTGCTCAGAGCTAAGCTGGCCCTAGTTGTGCCAACTGCCTCTGCACCTTTGGCCCTCATCCTTTGACACACTATGGCATCTGCCACTCGCAGCATCCCAATGACCCCCCCTCCCTTGCCCTTGCCCGCCTTGTCTTTTCTCCCCGCCCCCCTCCCCCCCAACTGCCCCCCACAGGTCTGGTTGGACGCGTGTGATTGTTGAGAAGCCGTTTGGCAAGGACAGTGCCAGCAGCAAGGAGCTGGGGCTGGGCCTGGCTAAGCATCTGGAAGAGGACCAGATATACCGCATTGACCACTACCTGGGTAAGTGGGGTAGGGTTTTGGTTCAGGGCTAGAGTTCAGGTTATGGGGTTTAGGCCCAGCTCTTGGATGAGGACTAGATGCACCGCATCCACCCCGTCCTGGGTAAGTGGTGTGGCTGTATGGGTTGGGGTGTAGGTCCATACAAGATGGGGGTTAGGGTTTATTTTTGGGCCAAGCACTTGGAAGAGGACCAGATATACCGCATTGACCACTACCTGGGTGAGTGGGGTAGGGTTTGAGATAAGGGTTTGAAAGGGTGAAGGAAGGTCGGCCAAGCCCTTGGACAAGTTTTGGGCCAAGCACTTGGGTGAGTTTTCAGGTCAAGCACTGGCACGGTTTGGAATCACTACATTGGATTCTTTGGGCAAGTGGCGAGGTTTCTTCACCCAGGCAAGGGGATTTTAGAGACCCTGACAGTACTGCTTGTTCTTGCTGCTGCTGATACGGATACAGCCTGTCTGCTGCTGCTGCTGATCCGTCCTGTTTGCTGCCCCCAGGCAAGGAGTTGATAGAGAACCTGACAGTGCTGCGGTTTGGCAACAGGGTGTTTGAACCACTCTGGAGCAGACAGTACATCCGCAACGTGCAGGTGGGTGCAACATATAGTACTGCCACCAGTTTAGGCGTTCCATCAGGGCTCCTTGGCTCTCTGGCTAGTGCTGAGGGGGGGACCTGATCCCCCTACCTGTGCTGTACTGTACTGTTACTGTACCGTGCGGTACTGCACTGTGCTGTGCTGTATTGTACTGTGTTGCATGCTGACAGTCTGTGCTGGTGTGCAGCTATGGGCGTTGGCATGTGTTAGACGTGCTTGCAGGTAGATATCTTATGCTTACACAGATGGACTCCAACCACACATGACCCCATTCTCGGTGTTGTGTTTGGCCATCTCCCCCTCGCTGCGCCTGTTTGCCGCCCTGTAGATCATCTTCAGTGAAGACTTTGGCACGCAGGGTCGTGGCGGTTACTTTGACCAGTATGGCATCATTCGCGACGTCATTCAGAACCACCTGCTGCAGATCCTGGCACTGTTCGCAATGGAGCAGCCAGTGAGTGAGGGGGGGGGAGGAGAAGGGGGACTGCTGTGGAATTTTTGGGGGGGGGGGGGGGGAGTGTGTAGACACAGGGAGTGCATCCAGCCAATGCATGAACCATCCAAGGATGTGACATTCCGAAGTTGCGTAGAAGTGCGTTGGGGCGCACAGGAAATACACATTGGGGGGGGGGGGGGGGGGGGTGCAATGCAGCAGCCCTTGAGTGGATCTTTTCTTGGATAACAGGGGGTACGCGCTCCTAGCGGCTGGCCACACACACAGCATTCAGGCGAACTCAGCTGTGGATTGCACACACAAATATGTCAACTTGAAGCTGACAGTAAGTCACAACACTCAATGAACTTGCTCTGTACGTCACACAGGTGTCACTCGATGCTGAGGACATTCGCAATGAGAAGGTGAAGGTGTTGCGCAGCATGAAGGTTGTGGCGCCTGAGGATGTGGTGTTGGGGCAGTACAAGGCACGTGGCAAGAACCCAGGCTATCTGGACGACCAAACAGTGCCCAAGGGCAGGTAGGTGGGGGAGGGGGAGGGGCGGGGTGATCACCCATGCAGTGTGTGGGAGGGGGGGGGGGGGGAGAGCGGAGAGCAAGAATCGGGGATACTTGGATTGCTGACTGCAGTCAAAGATGGTGGAAGGGGCAGATGTGTGTGATGCAGGGGCGGGGGGGGGGGGGGGCAAGGTGCTGCGCAGCATGAAGATGTAGTGCTGGGGCAGTACAAAGCACGCGGCAAGAACCCCGGATCCCCTGGACGACCAAATTATGCCAAAGGGCAGGTGTGTGTTTGTGTGCTGGTTGGGTGCCAGGGGGGATACATGCAGCGGGGCAGGTGGATGTGTTGACAAATGATGTGAAAGGCGGACGCGGGAGGCAGCATGCCCTCCACCAATCACACCGCAGCCGGTTGCTTGAATGCTTTCCTGGTGTTCCTTGACTGTGCGTCTGCCTGCCTGCCTGACTCATGCCACCATGTCCCCTGATGTGCCCAACTGTTCCAGCACCTGTTTGACTGACTGACTGCGTGTGTGGTTGCCCTCCTGCCCCCCCCCCCCCCCCCCCGCAGCCTGACGCCCACGTTTGCTGCAGTGGCGATGTTCATCAACAACAGCCGCTGGGAGGGAGTGCCCTTCCTCATGAAGGCAGGAAAGGCGCTGCACAAACGATACGCAGAAGTGCGCGTGCAGTTTTGGTGAGCAGCAGAACGTGTTGTTAATGATTGAGCGACAGTCGCTGTGACCTCGAGGCTTGACGTGTCTGAACAGTCATACGTGCCTGCCCTGGTGGGGATTGCTGTGGTTTAAAAAGCCAGAATTGCCTCAACCAAGGTGGCACACTGCACCGATAAACAGTTTGGTTAATATTACCTACCACCACTGCGCCCCAAGCACTGATGCACTGAGCATGGTGTCCTGTGTCCCTGCTGCCTGCATTACCCAGGGGTGTGCCTGGCAACCTGTACCGTGACAAGCAGGGTGCTGACCCCGATGCTGCCTGCAATGAGTTGGTCATTCGCATCCAGCCCAAGGAGGCGATTTACCTCAAGATAAACAACAAGGTGGGGGGTGGGGCAGCCCCCCCCGGGGGGGGGGGGGGGGGGGGGGGGGGGGGGGCATGGCTCTGGGTCTGCGTCTGCGTGGTGGGAGGTGTGTGGAGACACAGGGAGTGCATCCAGCATCTGTGTGTCACAGAAAAGAAAATCCTCAGGGGACCCCGGGAAATGGATAGCCGAAAGAAGCTGCAGAACGAGGGGCTGTTTCAAGGACCAGAAAGACGGAATGACAGTACATGTCTGTCTTTGCATCTATAGGCAGCCTGATGCAGCTTTGATCCTATATTCCTTCCACCTTTTTTGTGAAAATTTTCATCGCTGTGTCCCGCACATCACCAAACTGCATGGCTCTGTACAATTTGTGTGCAGGTTCCTGGCTTGGGCCTGCGTCTTGATCAGACCAAGCTGGACCTCCAGTACCAGGACACCTACAGCCACGAGCTGCCAGACGCGTACGAGCGGCTGCTGCTGGATGTCGTCAACGGGGACAAGCGGCTGTTTATCAGGTGTGTGTGTGTGTGTGTGGGGGGGGTCCACCAGGGCGGTTGTGTGGGCCCTGCAGTGCAATTGGTACTGTTTGCTTGATGGCATTATTTGGGACATGTAGCAAACAGAGACTAGTGGCCAAATCATCATCATCAGGTGAGGGGGGGGGGGGGGGTGAGGGAGGGGGGGGGGTGTCTTTGAGCGGCTGTTGCTGGACGTCGTCAACGGGGACAAGCGGCTGTTCATCAGGTGTGTGTGTTGGCACAAATTGGGTCACAAAGGACTGCTTCTGGCCAGTTCAGTCCAATATTGGGTGTTGTGGGGGTGAGGGGCTTAGGGAGCGGGGTGTCAGAAGACAGCAGTACCTGTGTGGCACATGATATGGGAGCTCACTACTGTAATTGCAGAAGTAAGTGAGAACCGGAGAAATGTGTCTGTCACAGCGTAATCGTGCTGGGGGTGGTGTGTGGGTCCTTAGTCAAGGGGGTCAAGCGGCATCTCAATAGGTGTGGAGGGGGGGGGGTGGACTTCACAGTGTGGTTTATGCCCTTGCTCGTTGGGGCCCACTATGTGTCACCATGTGGTCCTATTGTAGCTTGTGGTAGTGGTGGCAATCTGGGGCAAGTGGCACAACACAAACCCCACCACCCAAGCCCGGCTTGAGGCTCACATCAACTACTGCTGCTGCTGCTGCTGCTGCTGTGACTTCAGGTTTGATGAGCTTGAGGCTGCGTGGGGCCTGTACACCCCAGTGCTGCATGAGCTAGAGGCTACAAAGGTTGCTCCTGAGCTGTACCCCTACAACAGCAGGGGACCCCTGGGGGCACACTACTTAGCCGCTAAGTATGGTGTGCGGTGGGGGGACTTGCACGACGACGATGATGAGTGAAGCAGCAGCAGCAGCAGCAGCAGTAGCAGCAGCAGCAGCAGTAGCAGCAGCAGCAGTAGCAGCAGCAGCAGTAGCAGCAGCAGTAGCAGCACTGCTGAGCAGCAGCAGCAGCAGCCCAAGTCGGAGCATTGTGCAGGCAGCTGTGTCTGTTGAGTTCTCCCAGCAGCAGCAGCCCCCCTGCTGCCCGGCCGTGGTTGGTGACACAGTGTACCCAATATGCTCGTGTGCCAGGACAGTCCTGCAGTTGATCCAGGATACCTTGTATCCTGCCACGTCAGATGTGTGCAGTGTCTGTCGGTCTGTGTGGCCTGTGCCGTCTTGCTACATAGGAGGGGCCCTCGTCTATCAGGGTGTCATCCCTCCCTCTGGCCATGTCCATGAAATTGTTGCATCACTTGACTGCAATGTTTGCGCTACCAGGGGCTCAATTGTGGCCACTCTGGTGTTACATGATGCCCGCCCACCCATCTTCTTGACAGTTTGTTGTCAAGGCTTGGCACGCCTGCTTCTGGCAGAAGTGCTGGTCAAGGTGCTAGGTAGCTGCCTGAAGGTCGTTGACATGTTGTTCTTGTGTGTGGGTGCACTGCAAACGTCAGTACGTCAGTACTGACGTCAGTACTACTAAATGGCATTTGCTGCTGGGGCCTCAGCCCTCTCCTGGCAGACTCTGCCAGTCGGACGTGGTGGTCATCAAAATGTTGGTAGTCATTTACTTGATGGTGTTTTGGAAAGCAGATGCATCATCACAAGTTGCTGTGAGCAGGTGCTTTTCAAAAAGTCACTGTGGGCAGCAGCTGCTGTCAGCATCTCCTGATGCTGCTGTGCATTCCATGGCACACCATCAGCAAAGTATGGCTGGCTGGCTGGTTAGTTGGTCTCTGCCTGGCTAGCTATAGCTGCTTCTGGCTGTTAGCCTGGCTGTGCATTGCTGCAGGTGTACATGGCTTTTGTACTGTGGACTTAGCTCCTGGTGTCATGACTATGAAGTGCCATGCAGATGTCTTCTGTGATGTGCTGATAGCCTACATTGTGGGTTGTTGGGCTGTAACATCACATCACTGCGGCACCATTTTTTGCTAGAACAGAGCCTCACCAATGCATCACAACAATACTTCAGCGCAAATTCAACATGCCTTCCTTCTTGTGACTGTCACATTTTAGAACACTAGTCACGTTGATAACAGGAGCATGGGTTACACTGTCTGCCATACGCCGCACTGCCGTAGCTTCAACTGCAACCAGCAAGGTTGGCAAGGTGTTGTGGCTCAACGCCCACCCCGGACACGAGAGATGCAGCAGACACCCCCCAAAGCCACCAACATGAGCACTGTCGGCGTGTTTTTTTTTGGTTTTACTAGGGGGGGCGTAATCCCACTGTCGGTGTGTTGACACTGCCATTTGGTTTGCAGGCCACAGCAGCAAGAGCAGTATACATGCGGCTGCAGTACATGCACTATTGACAATATGCAGTGCGCTGTGAATGCCACCCCTTGACCCTGCACCGGAGTTGCTGACAGCCCACTGTGCTGACACTCATATGCAAGCGACCACTCCAACCCTGAGTTAGGAGGCAGTGTGTAATTTCATCCCCACTTGGGTGAGGGTAAGTGCTACACCCCATGTCAGTCAAATCCACACCCAGCACATGCACATGCAACAGGTCACCTGTGCAGTGCTGCTGCCAGGCTGGGGGTAAAACACATGACACCACTGCAGCACAGGCCCCACCACCCCAAAAACTGCAACATGCAGCACCACTCAAAAGAACCATGACATGACAACGACAACACCATGGTCAACCCTCAAACAGCACACCGACTGGTCACATGCACGTTCGTATCACGTTTTGAGCTGGTGTCAGCCCAGCCTCCCGCATTTGTTGTGTGGATGATGTGTGCTGTGGGTTCATCCCAGAAGGCTGCCCGCAATACCACCGACAGGGCTTAGGGCAGTCTTGACCTGCAGCAGCAGCAGTGGCAGCAGCAACACGACGTCAGCCACATGCCCTAATTTCAGCAGTTTTTGTTTGCCACAACCGCAGCAGTATCACTCCTCCACTTCCACACTGAGTATCACTCAAGCAAGGGGCTTTGGGGCTGGCTTAGTGATTTGTTGCATATACGAAAGCATGCCATGATGGCTAGGCAATCAACAGAAGGAATTCAGTGAGGCGCAGCAGAGCATCGGCCTAGTCAAATTGCTGCCTGGGGTGTACAGTACATAGGTGTACGTTTCGTAGTTGTGACATGTCCTCTCTTCCAGCCAGGCTGAGGGGTCAGGTTTGCACTCACCGCCAAGTCACACTGGCTTGCATATGTGCCAGTTGCCTTGCACAGGGGGCCAGAGACGGTCTTGCAGATGCTTGCGTTTTTCTGCAAGAGTGTACGGGCAGACAGCAGGTGTGTGGGTGCAGGACAACAGCAGCAGTGTTCTTAGAAGCAAGTCAGCAAGGGAGGACCCCACGACAAACATAAATGCACATTATACCGATATCATGAGACTGAAAGCGGTGGTAGACACAATTCATGGCTGCAAAGCTGCCGTACATGCTGTGTCACTACCGAGATCACCGTCACTGCTGCCATCAACAGCCCCGATCGCCATGGGCGATCGCCCAATCACTGCAGATTTGTTCTCACCCTGCACAGATCAGTCAGCATCTTGACGCAATTGCCACCTCCGTTGGGAGTCTTGCAGAGTGATGTCGCACGAGACATGGCGCCCTTGCACAAAGTGCTGGTCATGCCTGTGGTGCATCCCTTGATGACGTTGTTCACCAGTGCTGTTGTCTGACCTTGCGCAATAGGCGCCAGCAGCAGGCACAAGCACAGGGTGACTGCGATGAATGCCTTCATGGTGCTGCTGCTGAGATGCGTTAGAGCTCAACGAATGGGATGATTACAGGCAGTGACCAGCGTGACTGTGATGGGGGGCTTTTGTATCGAGATCACTTGGGTTCTGCGAGGCGACACTGACGGGAGTTGAGTCACCTGCTGCTGCCACATCAGCGAGGTGCAACTCTACAATACCTACGGAATATATCATTTGCTTCCTTATTTACTCATATCATATCTCGTGCATGATACGACCGCCGTGGTCGACGCAGAGGCCGCGACCAAGATCACAGAGCTGCAGATGGGACCACAAGCCACAGGACTTGGCCGAAGCAGCCGTACAGACTTGTATATTCTTGTCAGCAGAAGATGTGCGCATTACGTCAAGCAAATCCAATCGGGTTACAGCCACCAGCCCTACGCAGCAAACATGACTGTGCACCAGGCTGATCACCTCCTGCAGTCAACATACCCGTCATATGGCCAAAAGCAGCCTGCACTCCATTACAAGATCATCACGCCAGCCACTATGTGGCCCAACAAGAAACAGCCGGAGAGCAGCCAACGACAACACAGCACCTGCCGTCCCATCCTGCCAGCCTGTAACATCATCTGGCCCCACCCTTGACCCCTGGGCGGGGTCATCTGGGCAACACTACTCATTGCAACACATCCTGCCTAGCACTACGCAGAAAGCAATAGCAAACATGCCGACCGCAACACCACCTGGTGCAAGGTACAGCATAGCATAGCATCAGATACCAAAGCATAGCATAGCACAACAGAGCATCCACATGCATCGTTCAGGACCGCCAAAACTGCATCATGACGCCAACAGCTGCAGCCACAGCCAGCTGATAACCAGCAGTCAGGGGAGTCCGGCCCCCCACCACCGAGACCCCAGCACAACAGGCAACATGCACAGCCTGGCACCTACATACTGTGTTGGAAGCAGACCAGTGTGCTGAAGGAGCTTCCTGCTTCAGCTAGATTAGCAGGTCAGCACCATGAAATCCCCAGCACACGCCTAACACCTGCCACTCACACACACCAATATGTGCATGTCGGAACGCACTTTTTGAGCCTGTCGTCATGACATGCACTTCATGGTTGTAACTCATGTGTTTAACACACCCAACCCTTCAGTCGCTATCCAGGAGTGCACAAACGCAACCTCAAATGCCAAAGCTTCTGCCAAACGCTCTCCTACCAGCCAGTATGTGTTGCTGGCCGCTGCTGTTGTCCTTTGCAGGACTTGACAGCCAAGGCAACAGTGACCCTCTGCATGCCGCCTGTGCACCACCACAGACAACCCCCGACACGGCACACACGCCATAAGCCACACATCACCCCAGGTGTCCCTGTCACCAACTGCGTGTCCTGTCCGACATGGCGATCATAAAGGCACGCTGCTTGACAGCAGGTTGGCGACATGCGACATTGACAGAAGGGTAGCAGCAGTGGCATTTGCACTCCAGCACAACACTCCTAGCAGATCAGCTGCTGCATGCAGTTGGAGGCAGATGGTCAGCAGAATGCATTGCAACGCATGCAGCCCATCGTACAAGCACCTATCGATCCTGGCACCAGCAGCAGCATCCCAGCATGTGAACATTATGCTGCCAGGCTCCAGAGTAACATAGTGTGGCATTGTCCAAATTTGGTGCAACTATCATTAGCTTGCACCAACGGCAGCATGGAGTACGCCCCATCATGCAACCCCTGCGGCACAACTCAATTCCACAACTGCAACTGTTAGCAACTGCTGCTATGCAGCCAGATGATGCAACTCGGCAGCCAATTCTATGGGGCTCGCAAAGCAGGAAGTGTCTTTTGCGCAAGGGCCCAACAGCCTCTGATAGGGTAGGGCACATACAAACAGGAGCCCCAATATCAAGCCCGCGTCTCTCCAAGCATCTACGTATACAATCATCGCTGACAGCCCTTGCCAATCACTCTTGGGTGTTGGCACCAGGGACAATCCCAGGACAGCGATCGCTGCGGTACTGTAGCCTGTCGTTCACCAGAGTAGCACAGTGCCAAGGTGAGGTCAAGAATTGCAATGGGCATGCCCCTAACCCGCAAAGCCCCAAACACAAGAGCTGCTACTTCTGCTGCAACGGCGGCGGCGGGGCTCCACCATCTACAATGACACTTGTCAACCCAAAAAAGGCAAGCCATAGGGTTTGCAGACAACCAGACCCCGGATAAGGTCTAGCTGCTGCATCAGGCACAAATGCCCTCAAGGCCCAGATGAATCCTCCTGGGCTATGATGACAAAGGCTGTTGGTGGCAGTGGAGTGCTGTCAAGACAGCTTGCCGAAGATACCCAGCCACACCACTACACGTACAAGCCCCTTCAAATTGCCCTGTGGTCGAGCCAACGATACTGAGATACATGCAGGACAGCGCCTGCACTTTGCTACAACAGTGCTTTGCACGTGTGCATATCGTTGCACACGGCTGTGGCCTGCTGGTGCAGAAATAGGTTCAAAAAGCGGGCAGTCGGGCCCGGGACCCTTGCCGTACACACAGACATGTGTCAAGGCATACACTGTGTACGGCACGGTGATGCCTAATGCTTGCAACGCATGCAAGATCTCTTTTCATTCAAACACACACGGCTGCTGCTAATGTCACAACACACACAGCGGGCTGCTAATGCTACAAAGGCTGCAACCACACACCGGAGCCAAGCACACGAAGAAAACCACCCTTCAGTCAATGCTTGTCAAGGCAGCCGCTGCAGGCAACGTCAAGTGGGCTGTTGCTACAAAAAGGGCTGAGGGTTTGGGCCTGACCCTAAACCCTACAGATTGCCCTCTGTCTGAGCAGCCGCTGCAAAATCAAGAAGCCCCGACAGCAGAAAACTGAGACCAAAAGCAGCCCGTTCCTGCTGCTGCTGCCTGGATCCCACAGGCCCCACAGGGTGCGGTTCTGTGGACGTGCATACCCCTAAAACCTACAACACCAGTCGCTAAGAGTCACAGACAAATCAGCAGTACCACACGAGTTATGAAGCACTCATCAGAGGGCAGAGTGCAAAGCTGCAAGAGCTGCCCACAACTGCAGGCCCCGCTTTCTTGCCTAGCACACTCGTGCTGACAGCACCTTGATCATCAAGACAAGTTGTCACCCCATAACGAGGCACACCAGTCAGGTCTGACAAATGGAGGGCAAGGCGCGCGCACACAACAGCAGTTCCAGCACACCCAGGTGCCTTCAAAAGCGTTATCACTGCTGCTGCATCCCGCTGCTATAGTGTCAATGCAAGCTGCACACCGCACGCTCGGTTGTTTGTGTCACGCCTGAGACACATCAACCCGACCTTGAGTTGTGCCATTGCCTGCAGCCGCCATGCCGTGCTGTGCTGTGCTGTGGGGGCAGCTGTCCGCCGTGCTGTGCTGTGCTGCGACCTGCAGGGACACGTCAGCCGTCACGCCGTGCTGCTGCTGGCCCTGAGGCACCTGCCGCGTCTCTTGCTGCTGATCCTGCTGCTGCTGCTGCTGCTGCTGCTGCTGCTGTTGGCGTGTGAGGCGCTCTGCTGCTGTCAGGGAAGCGCAGTGCGTTGCTGCATCGAATGCATCCATACCGTCCAGGTGCAGGACAGCACCTGTAGCAGCACAAAAACAACAGCAAGAGTGACAGCGGTACAGTTCCTTTTACTGGTGCAGGCCAGAGCCACACACCTGCAGGGTGCCGTAGAGGTTTCTTGGGAAGAGCCCGGCGATTTGCAGTGCAGGGATAAGCCAGGAGTCACTGGCTGCTACCACAGACAGCTGTCATGAGATGTGCGGCACAACCAATAGAAACCCAAGGTGCTGCGCATGTGCCAGTCTCAGGCTGCAAGCCTGAGGGACATTGCTGCGTCTTGAAGGTACATGACTCGAGCAAGAGGAGTGTCCAGCTCCCCCCCCCCCCCCCACACCCACCCACCCTCCGCTCTTACCTGAGTCAGGTGCCTTGCTCCATTATGGTGAGTGCCTGGCCTCGAGCATGTGCGTGTGTCCAGCCCCCTCACCCCCACCCCCTCACCCCCACCCCACCTTCAACCCCCCACCCCCCCACCACAACCCCCCACCCCCCACCACAACCCCCCGCCCCCTCCCCTCCGCCTCTCACCTGAGTCTGGTGCCTTGCACTCAAACTCCACCTCAAACTCCTCATCGTCCCTCAGCTTGACCAGCTCCCTGATCTGCTGCTGGAAGCGGGCCTTGCCCTCGGGACCAGGGTACACCTGACCCAGCAGCAGAAGCAGCAGAAGCAGCAGCAGCAGCAGCAGATTAGGCCGTGCAACATCAAGACAAAGTAGCTATCACACATGTGATGGATGCGGTTGATGCTGTTGATGATGCTGGTGTAGTAGGGTCCATATACTGCTGCTGCTGCTGCTGCTGCTGCTGAACTGACTGGGTGTGGGTGGCCCACCTACGGTAGGTCAGTTATGCTTGCGAGGAAGAAGCCGCTGCAGTGTTGTCAGTTGCTGCTGAGCCTGACACACAAACGCTGTGGTGGGATGTCCCCTGCTCGTGCAGCCACACCTACTACTACTGCTGTGCCTCCCCCCCCCCCCCCCCCCCCCCCCCCCCCCCCCACCCACCCCACCCTCCCCCTGCCATAACACTGTTGCTGTCCTGTCTTGTGCTGTGGCTGACGCAGTGTGCTGTCTCGCATCGCGCAGCGCCAAGGGGGGGAGGGAACAGCAGGGGAGCACAATGCTCACCTTGATTCTGTGCACCTGCCCTTCAAAGATGATAGCCATGATGGGGGTAGGGGCCCTCCTTGGCTGGGGTGGTGCTGCTGCTGCTGGTGCTGCTGGTGCTGGTGCTGGAGGTGCTGTCCTGCTCGCGGTGCTGCTGCTGCTGTTGTCCGTTTCGCTGCTGGCTGCTGCCAGGCTGGTGCGCCAGTCGAGCTGGTACTTGCTGTTGCAGAAGCGGCAGTGGGTCTCCTCCCTGCAGCAGCACATGGGCACAATGGGGTGCATCAGGGGTCTCAATCGCGCTCTGTAAGTTACGTATGTCGGATTGTAATGCTCAGAAGCGGCGGTTGAGAAAGCCAGTACACTGGCACACAGGGACTGATGAAAGCAGTAGCAGCTGTCAAGGCTGGTGGAGCATACAGGGGGAGCCCAAACCGCATACGTATGACAGCTCATTGTGCTACATCCGTGTGCATGGAATTACTAATGTCGTTTTGGAAAGCCTCTGTCACCTTGTGCCAGCCCTCTGAAGCTGCCATCTGCCCAGACAGCGGGCGTGCACTGGCCTGACGGTTGCTGAACACCCGCAATACGAGCTCTCCAAACCAAGACTGTCTGACAGGCAAATCCAGCACTCCATTGCGACTCTCCCACTGCTGTGTTGAAAGCAGTTTTCCGAAGGGACGCGGTGGAAGCAGGAAAGAGCAGAAGCAAGTAGTATTGCAGTCTGCGTTACGCCTTTCCAATGACGGCAGTAAGCAATGGACAACCACCTTGTGTGAAGAATGGTAGGTGTACCGTCAGTATAGCTCACACAAACGTCTGGAGACCAAGACCCTCAGACGTTTGTTGTTTTAGCTTTTCAACTGCATTTATTTGTCAGGGAAAAGCAGCGCTCGCTTTGAATTCCCACACCACCGGTCAACACCTGCGACTGGCCGATACTGCACCAGCACAGGAGCAAACAAACGGGCATGGTTGGCTCATAATTCGTATTATAAACGTCGGTTGGTCCAGTGACGGGCCTGGTGCGTCGCCAACCAGGAGGGGCCGCCCAGAATCCAATGCCTGCAGGCTGGAACGATGAGATGCTGGCAGCAGTGTGTTTCTGTCAGCATGCGACACCTTTTAACCTTCTGCCGAGGAGGTCCCCAAATGGGGATAATCTCAAGATTCATGCAAAAGCAGGGGCTGCAGGGCCGCAGCAGCTGGCAACCAAGTCTTCTTATGTGGCAGCATGGTTCAGCTGCATCCCTTGCACTGCCCATGCGCTGAGGCCTGCGTCCGAGGCCATACAAGTTTGACTTCAAACCATTATCTCGATATTCTGTCACTAGCGTGCACGTAGACCCTTGCAAACACGTGTACAAATATGTTATGTAGTTAGTTGAGGCGGTACATGCTCAGCTGCCCCGCTCTGCATGCGAGCGGTGACATCGAACGTGTTTGAACCCCTGAATGAACAGCAGCAGCATGGTCGTTGGAGCGGGCTGCACGGCTTGAGCAAGGCAGATTACTAATGTTCAAGGCCTGTCCCACCACTGTACGATGTTGCGTGTGACTGCTGCTTGCTGTTGAGCTCTCGCTGTTGCTCTTTCCTGAACAGCAGCAGCAGCAGTGACAGCACCTGCATGATAGGCTGTTCAGAATGCAAACTAAGCGCCCCAGGCGCATAAGGTGAACATCAACGCAGTAAAGTGATGTTTTTTGATGATGTTTGTTCGGTGCTTTCAGCTGTAGCAGCCAGTTTTTCTTCCAGCCTGGTCAACAGTCCATCCATCGCCCAGGCTGTCGGTCAAGCAGGCACCCACAAGCCCGTAGCAGCATGCAAACGCGTACTTTGGATGTATTTGCGTCATCATGAAGCGTTTTAGGCCTTGACTCCAGCGTATCTGGAAGAACAAAGCGGTTTTCATCTGCTCCTCGGTAGAAGGTTAACAGGTTCATATATAACGACTGTACCAACCTCACATAAACGCCCTGCAACTGCATTGCTCCACCCTGTTCTGTATTGACAAGGGGCGGGGCAAAGCACGAGGGGTGCGCACACAACGTGCACACAACACAGCATAGGCTGCCTCCATGCGGGAACCTCACCCCCGAGACTCGTTACCACGTGCCTCTTGTGCGGTGGGTAAAAGGGCCACCCCAGGTACCGTGACTGCATGCTAGAGCAGGCCCACCACGCAGCTTACCAATCAACCCTGGACGCCCTGCCAGGCTGGCTTTCAACTTATAAATTCATGAACGGCACTTACAGGCAGGCATACATGACTGGTGAATCACCACTGGTGATGCTTCACAGGCCAGCTGCAGTATGTTGAGTCTGAGGCCGGAGTCTCCAGTATGTGTTGCAGGAAAACAGGCCAATATGCTGTTGCGCATGGACTGTTGCTGTGAGTGTGATGCCATCAGCTACGGCAGCTTTGCTTGGCAATGCGTCCCATCAAGAGCTGCTGGTGTCGCAGCATCGCATGTAAGGCTGCTGCGCTGTGCTGTATGCTACACACTTTACATGTCACGTAGCTTACCAGCCCAGCATTTGATCTGCACAGCGAGTCTGGGTCTGCGCAGTCAACAGCATGTGACAGCGCTTGATAGCAGCTGACCAATGCACTGCACAGATACAATAGCCAGGCACACACCCAGAATAACCTCAGTTGAAGCCTATCAACCTGCAGCTGCAGATGCCTGACTGTCTCACACGCCGATGCACTGCGACGATGTGCATGAAAGAGCCAAAGAGATACAAACAGCACCCACACAGGCTCGACTCAAGCTCAGTGTCTTACACACCCAGCACTGGCTGGCAACAGCCTGTCAAATGGAGCATCTGCAAACCCCGCAACAGCTTGGCTACAACTGCAAGTGCCCCGGCAAAGAAGCAGAACGGGTCCCAACAGTGCAGGACAAGCCCAGCAGCAGTCACAACCAGCTGTACGAGCCAGGTGGCTTCACATGAAAGTTGAGAAGGTGTGTGTGGGTGGTAAAAAGGGTATGAAAGGGAAGGTGGGAGGTTGGTAGCTCTTGCAACCCCTGCAAGCTGGTGAGAGACTTTTGTCTGACAAACTCTGTCGAGGGACCCCCTGACGCTACTCTATTGCAGTCACTCTCGTTGTGTGTGCTGGGCCAACACATGTCCGCGCAGAGAAAAGCACATCACACACACAACTCATCACAGCTTCTCTCCCAGAGAAACAACAGATGCCAATCACAGTGCTCAACCACACACTGCCATCAATGGCACACAACCCTTGACCACTTGAAGGAGCCACCTAAGTAATGAGGGCTGCGTTTGAAGCAGGTTGAAGCGGCCCACCCACATGCTGCTACCCTTTTGTTGAGACACCGGCACAACGCACCCCATGTGTGTGAGGGTCGCGCAGGGTGCCAGCAGCACTTGCTGCCTTGTGACCCCCTGCTAAAGCAAGCAGCAACCAGTGCTGCTGCACAAACCAAAGGCTTGCCTGACCAGCAACAAGCCAAACATGTTGTCAACAACCGCGACCCCGTCAGAAGCAGCTAGCAGATAGCCCCGGACTTGGAGCGTCCTTGCCTCTGCACTGTACGTGAACCTGGTGCAGCAGCAGCAGCACAACATGAGAGATATCCCTTATGCTGGCAGAGCAATGCCATGAACAAACACCCAGCAAGTCGCCCGCTGTGTGTCCTTGCTCAGCCCGCCAGTGGGCTGTCATGCTGCTCCAGCCATTCAAAGATGTAGGGGTACACCTCCTGGGCCGCCCTCTTGCCAGACACGATGTCAAAGTGGCCGTAGTGCCGCTTGCCGGTGCCGTAGGTGGGCCCTACACACACAAACTGCTTGTGCTTGCTGCCAAACATCTCCACAGTCTTGCGCGCCCCAGCTGCAGGACAGAAAAGGTCCCAGGTGCCGTTGAGGGCCAGCACAGGCACATCCACCTGCTGCAGCTGCTTTGGTTCTGCGTACCGGAAGCTTCCATCCACTGATGTGAGGCCCTGCTCTGTGTTCAGGCTGCCCATAAACTGCTTAATCACTCCTGCAGGAATGAACTGAAAGCAGCCCGCCATCAGCTGCCGCGCGCAGGCCCGGGACATGTTGCATGGCACGTAGAACAGCAACTCCACTGGCAGCAGCGATGCAGCAGTGCCGGTCAGCAAGCTTACTGCCCAGCACAACGCGCCTGCAGGAAAGCCGTAGCCCGTGATGCTGTTGATGATCGGTTTCAGCATGCTGTGCCAGCTGCCCATGCCGAAGCAGCCGCTTGCAAGCATGGTGATGCTGCGGATGGCGCCTGCTAGCTTGCCCTGCTGCGACTGCAGGCCCACTGCCAACATGCCACCCTGCAGGAAATTGCAGGAAGATTGATACACACGTCAGCCGGCACGGCACATGGCGACACGTCACTAGCCGCTATAAGCCAGCACGTGCAGGCTACTACCCACATGCAGGAAACGACCCACTGTCAGCATAGTGAGGGTTACAAGCAGGTTGCAAGGCATGTTGAAGCATGGATGCCCATGCCACTGCTGCAGTACAGCAGTGACCCCCAGCAGTGAACGGATCCTGCACACTCACCATGCTGTGTCCCACCCAGTGCACTTGCTTAGCGCCTGTTGCGTTCAGCACATACTCCAGCACAGCTGGCACGTCCTGCTGGAAGTGGTCGTCCACAGTCCACCATGTGCTCCTGTCCAGCACGTTGGGTTTCTGGCTGCGCCCGTTTCCTGCAGGACAGCCCAGCACACGGCATGCAGGAACAGGCGGGAGCAATCATGAGCCTCAAGTTGAGGTTTTGCGCCATGGCACGTGCAGCCCATCTGAGCGACACTGCTATTGCTCATAATCATACCCAACGCACAGCTGCTGCTGCTGTGATTGCATGCGATTGCTGTGTCTGCATGTGCTGGCCTGTGGCCTTCACGCACCTCTCAGGTCTGCCATCCATACATCATAGCCCCTTGCCACCAGCGCGTTCACAAGGCTGTACTCTGGCAGGAGGTCAAACGTGTGTTCCGCACTGGATGCCAAGCCAGGAATGAGCAGCACTGGGTGCTGAGGCCGCCTGCTGCCGCTGCTGCTGTCGAGCCGCCCACTCGTGCTGGCTGCCTCTGCGGTGGGGTCGTGCACATGCATGATGTGCAGCTTCCAGCCATCTGCAGTGAGGCACTGGTGAGGATCCCGCTGGAAGAAGGCTTCGAGGGATGAGAGGTCTGCTGTTGAGCCACTGAACTGCGTGAAGGAGCCTCCTGGGCTGGAAGGGCGCGGCTCCTCAGAGCAGCAGCTGCTACTGCTGCTGCTGCTCGAGCCTGTTGCAGCGGCCTCACTGGCTTCTGTGCTAAAGTCCCCACTGCTGCTGTCCAGGATGAACTCAACATCTGCACGTTCATCAGGGCAAGAGGCTTGGGTGAGTGTGCTGGTCACTGCGCGGCCAAGGAACTTTTGGTCCCAGGCACAGTCAGCAAACAGCGCTTTCTGGCAGGCAGCCTGCAGGGGCGTGCACCTGATTTGTGAATCAGGTCACTTGGGTGAATCAAAGGTGTTCCAACCCCAGCAGGTGAATGCACGTCACTGCATGCAATGCATTCAAGCCGTGGATGGGTTCTGCTCTCCAATTGTACCCCTCATGCTCTCAGACAAATACTTACGGTCTCCAACCTTTGTAAAAAGAATTGTTGGGGGCTAAGGAAGTGTCCAGCGTACCTGGTCCGGCATGTATGTGCCTCGCTGCAGTCTTCCACCCCAGCACGTCGACAGACGCATCCAGCGCGCACGTGACTGCGTTTGGACTTGGTATCATTTTTAGAGCTCCAGTCACCCGCTTCTTCAGCTGTGTTGGTGTTGGTCCTGTTCTTCTACTGTGCTCACCCAAGTACAGCTGCTGTGTGCTCTAGCTTCATCATAGATTGCCCGACGTGGTTTTGTGAACGGTTTGAAATGGCGTGCGGCCTCGTTAAGCTCCAACGGATTGCTGCAATTATCACTCCAAAAAAAGTGTGGGACAGAAGGTGTTTGGGACCAATCAGGCCAAACGAAGGGCAACAGCATAGGCTGACACTCCTCCTTTTCTGCTGGCAAAAGGGGCAAGAGGGTGATCATGAGCTGGCCCAGTGATGCCAGTGATGATCAGGCGGGTGGTGAATTGACAGAAAGGATGCTGACCTTCCAAAGCCACACGACATGAAAGCAAGCCAGTAATGAGGCCATGATAGCCTACGCTGCGTGCGACCTGTGTGGCTGGTAACTTGAACACCACAGTGCTGTTGCATCCCTGACCCCCCTGGGTGGTCACATGAACGTACTGGTGGGTCACACTGGAGTGGTTTTGACCCCATACCTACTCTGCTGCTCAACGATGTTTACAACCATACAACCAACAAGCTGCCAGGCCTAGCAATGTAGCCAGCTGTTCAAACCCAAGCAGCACCAAGCGCCAGCCTGGCACACTGCTGCACTAATCTACACTGAGGGACTGCTGCTGAGAGCGCCGCCTGCACTGCTTCAAGCACTGCTTCACGCATCACTGGGCACCGTTTGGCGCGCTGCGCTGCTGCATGCACTGTTTCTTGCACTGCACTGCTCATCAACACCAGCAGCGCTGCATGCCCAAGCTCAAGCCCTCAAATCAGCCTCCAACTTGAAGACCTGCACACAAACAACAACAGAAGCCCAAACAGGCAGAAGTGAGGGTTGTACAACAGGCCAGCAGCAGTGTGGCCCAAGGGCAGATGCACGACCCGTCATCGCCCAAGGGCCCCCAACACCACAGCAGCAGCAAGCCCAGCTCACAAGCCAGGCTCTGACACAGCATTTACAGCTCTGCTAGGCACGACACCTTGCCACACGCGTGGCACCAAACCAACCAAACCTGCCCTCTCCAACCAAATTTGCCACTGAAGCATTGCTTCAATTGCATACTACCGACCAAACCCACTGCTGTGGCTTCCCAACCCACCACTGTCAAGCTGCCACTATCCCACCCTACCGTCCCCTCTCTGCGCCCATCACTGAAATGCTGGCAGGAGTTGAGGATGTTGAGCTTAATTGTTACAAGCGAACCATGCGATGTGTCTATGATGTTCAATCCCTACACAGTACCCAGGCAACTCCGGCTTGCCCTCATGCCATCACCATGGGACAAAACCACTGTAGCATCACTGTCGACACAGCACTGTGCTCATGCAAGGCAGCAGCACCAGCAGCACCCACCAGGTTGTTGAACTCCTCCAGCTTTTTCTTCACGCTCATGTCCACCAGCCGGTCCTCAAACTCCAGGATGAAGCCGCCCATGAGCCCCCTGTCCACCTTCTCCTGCATCACCAGCTTGAACCCGGGCTGCACGTGCTGCTGGGCCTCCTTGATGAACTCAGCACGCTGCAGCTTGTCCAGCGGCTGCACAGGAGGCGAACAGGGGCAGGGGGAAAGAGGGGAACAGTCAGTGTACGTCAGGCTGCAGCTTGTCCAGTGCAGCCAGCCAATGCATCCACCATCCAGCTGATGCATCGGTGTTGGAGTGTAAGGGGGGGGGGGATAGGTAGGCAAGGGGCAGGTGTCAGCGTGTGTCAGACAGCACTGCGTGCATGTGGAGCACAGGCCAGCCCCACTGCTAAATCTGGCCTGCAGGACTGATGTATGCCTGACATGTGTGGTGATGGGTCTGGAGGGGCGGGGAGGAGGGGGGGGGGGCATGTGTGGTGAGGGGTCCCAGGGGCCGGGGGGGGGGGGGGGGGGCAGGCTCTGCTGGGTGGTCAATGTGTGTCATGCACACCTGACCCATTGCAAGCAGCCCCATCACAGAGACTGTACTGCGCAATATGCCCTTACGCGCTCCCACACAGTGCGCACAGGCCCATGCAACACCCCTGCCCCCCCCCCCCGGGCGCGTAATGTGTGAAGCCCCTTACCTCTGCTGTGATGATGTTGCAGTGCACCTCCTTCTTGTGTGCGAGCATGAGCTCATCAAAGGCGTCTGAAACCTGCAGGGTGGCTGCCAGGGCATTCTCCTCTGCCAGAGCACCTGCAGGAAACAGCCCATGTCAGCACAGCAAGACACGTCAGCACAGAATAACATCATGGGCCTCCAACCACATCTCATTCCACGGCATCCAAGCGCATGCAAAATGAATTCAAGGCATGAAGACTGCCACACCCCTTGCTCCAGCAGCAGCAGCATGCAGCACAGCATAGCTTGCAGCGCACAAAGTGATGGATGTCGACAGACGTCGGCGGGGCTGCTCTTTGCACCTCCACCACCACATCGGCCGCCGACAGGCAACCAACCTAGGCCACTTACTGAACAGGCGCTTGGTGATCTCTGTTGCCCCTGAGTCCTTGAGCAGTGTGTCCATGATGTTGGCCTTGCTCCTGACAGGCAGGAAGGGGTCCACAGCAACACGCGCAAGCTCTGGCATCTCCTTGAAGCACTCAACAATCTGCACAACCGGGCAGCAGCGCAGGAACGCAGCAACAGCACCAGCAGGTTTGAGTCAGACAGTGGGCACTAGCAGCGGCATGGCAGCAGGGTTGAGCAAGAGCAGCACCAGCAGCAACATGGCAGCGGGATTGGGTCAGACAGCGGCACCAGCCGTAGCATGGCAGCGGGTTGCTGCTGAAGGATGGGGAGCCAAACAAAGGGACCAGCACAGCACGCTGCATCAGCAGGAGGCACAAGGCGGTAGCGGGCAGTGTGGTAGCTCTAGATCTAGTTCCGCCCATCATGCTGCTGCATAGCGCTGGATGCTAGCAACATCCCATGCTAGTAACATCCTGGGGCTGCTGCTGTTACGAGTGATTGCGTTGAAGGGCACGATTGTGCTGAAAGGCAAACTTTGCGTCCAGCACACCTACTGCTTGTGATAGCTGAACTGTGTATGTCTGATGCCAGCGGCACAGCATTCCTGTTGCCCTGAAAGCTGCCGTTCCAGCTGTTGAAGCTGCCGTGTCAGCTGTCTGATGTGCTCCTGCTGCAGGAGTGCCAACCACCCACCCACCCTGCCAGCACAACTGCTCCCTGTGCTGAGCTTAGGGCATCTGCTGTTTGTTACCCTGACTGCCCTGGGACCACTGCTTCCATGCAACTGCTGCTCCAAGAACCATTTGAGCTCTGTCCCCATACTATTGTTGCCACTGCTGGAGTATCAAGGCTCTGCAGGTGCTTCCACACCCACTGCTGTCGACTCAGCTGTGTCTGCTGCGCTGCCCCCGCTGCTTGTATCAACGCTCCCATATGGTGGGCGGTTTGGGACCCTCCATCAGCATGGCGCTGGCGCTCCCTCATTGTCTGTCACAGTGAGCTGAGATTCAGCTGAGCTGTCAGCAGTGGGCCAAAGGCTTACTTGATGCAACTCGTCCTGCACTTTCTCCAGCTGGTTCTCCTTTGCTGCTACCTGCCAGGCCTTGGTGGCAATGGAGCCTGACATGCTGGTCAGGAACACAGGCGGGTCCGGCTGCAGGAAACATCAACACAGCAGCAGCAGGCACAACAGCAGGGCACGCACAACCAACGTTGCAGCACAGCTGAGCGTCGGGGACAGTTGCTGCAAGTGTGGCATCGACTGCAGAGCTGCTTTGGCATCGACTGCAGGGCTGCTTCTGGCTTCCCCATTGGGAAGTGGCATTGTGATGTGTTGACTGTGCATCTATGCTGCCAGGCTGTAATGCAGGAGTCTCAATACCAACGAGGGCTTGCAAGATAGCCAGGTATGTCTGCATCCCTGTCAGACACGGCTGGCAGTCCAGGTTTACAACATTCCCAGAATCTGTGAGGTCCATGTGATGCACTTGTGTGCGAAGCTGAAAGCCCCAGGTTGCATAGCTTCTGCTCACCAGGTTGATCTGAGTCTGTGCTGCTGCTGCAAACTCCCTCACGCCCTGCGTCCAACACAAGCTGCGTCAGATCTGGCAAACAGATATACTTTGGTTTACATACGGCTGCAAGACAAGGCACCACACGCACCACAGGGGCGTGACGGGCCCTGCAGGCCAACAGGGCCGCTGCACGCAGCATCTTGATAACGATTTTAAACTGATTGGACCCGAAGGAGTGCAACAGGCTGCAACAGTGGTGCTGTCTTCCGCTGTGGAGGAATTGTGTTACGTGCGCAACCGTCGCGGTCATAGATGGCCTGATGGGCTATCATTCCCCTCCACATTATCATCATTTGTCTTACTGTGCCCTGCGCGAAACTATTGTGTTGCGTTCACCCGCTGTTCCTAGTGTCTGCTACTGCTGATCCAACAGCATGCTGTCCCGGTGCCCAGCCAACTCTGTAAGGAGTCAACTGCAGCGAACAGGGGCTCACCCTCTCACTCCAGCTCTTCCTGGTGCATTGCACAGAGTCTCTCTGCGTCATGCTGCATCAGCACAACTCTCACCGCTGCTGCCAGCCATGGGTCTCCAACCATTAGCAGCACAGCAGATCCAGCAGCAGCCACGCAGCCGGGCGAGCCATATCGCGCGGATAACGCCATTTGATCAGGCCTGGGGCACGCAGATTGATGGTCAGGTGAGGTGCTATGCAGTGGGGTGCTGTCAGTGCGTTGAGTTCCACACTGCTTGGCTCTTAGCCACAATCTCAGCTGCAAGCCAGCAATTGACAGTACTTCTTGTTGATTAATCGCATAGGTGATGACTAAGGCAACGATAGCGGCAAGTAGTGCGCTTGGTTTGCCACATTGCAGCATCGTGCATTGCTGTTGAAGTGGGCTGGCATCACGTGTGGGCTTGCATCATGTGTATGCATGCGCAGTACCCAGCACAACACAGCACACATCACCAGCAGCGGTGCCACCCGAAAGGCGTCCCAACTTGCAGCTGTCATCAGTTGGGCAGCAACAACCCCTCCCTGCTGCAGCAGCAGCAGCTGGGTCAACAGCCGAAGCCAGACTGGGGTCTCTTATGTTGCGCCACCCTTGAGCGTGCCACTTCATACACCTGCATTCACTTCTGCTGTTTTCAGTGTATCTTCTGCTGAGCCCCTCTGCTACTGCTGCTGCTGCTGCTGCCTGCTGCTGCCTTTCTTATTCCTCCCCTCCCTCCTCTGGCACAACGTTGCTGCTGCCGTCCACAGAGTTTAGCGTCCCAGCTGTTTGCCGCCAGCCTGTTCCCTACCTAGCCTTCCTTTTCTACCTGACCCGCTCTGGCAAGGCGCCCAAGCTGACGCTCATTGGCTTCTACTTCCTGCTGGCTTTTGTGGGGGCGACCATTCCAGCAGGCATTTATGGTGAGGGGGGGGGGGGGCATGGGAGAGCGGGGTGGGGGTGTGGAGGGGGGGGGGACCAAGTGCAGAGAGTGTGACGCTGCAGCGCGTAGCTGTGCAGCTACTTTGACCTGTTACACAGCATTAGTCGCAGTAGAAGCAGTTTCAGTTGGTTGCCATGGAGCTACAGTGGCCCCGCCTGCAGCAGCAGCAGCAGCAGCAATGACGAGTTGGGGCGTCGTATGCAGTTGTGGACTGCGGGGTCCTGGGGCCGGGGGGGGGGGGGGGGGGGGGGGGCTGCTGGATCCAGCTCAACATATGGTACACCTTCCAGTCTTTGCTCAGCATCTGGTACACCTGCCAGTACCAGTACTCATCAATGTATGCAGTGCAGCTGCAGCACCCACAATCCCCCCCCCTGAGTACTGTCATGGCCTCTGGAACGCATCGTGCTGCAGCCACTGCTGACCCGATTAGCCCCTTGCGCTGCCTCCCCTTGTTTGTGGCTGCAGCCAAGACCCACTACGGCACTTCGCTAGCAAACGTGGACTGGCTGCATGGCAGTGCAGAATCCCTGCTGACGATCACAAACCTTTTGTGGGTGAGTGCTAGGGGGCTTCTGGCTGTGCTTGGTGGAGTGTGGGATATGCAGTGCGTGCTGCGGCGGGAACTGGTCTCTCGGGTTTTAGGAAGACGTCAGGGTATGTGGTGTCAGCTCAAAACCCCAAGCCTACTTGCTAGGACAGAGGTGACTAATCCACTAAGACCTGAGCCTCAGCTTGCATGGCAGTGGCTAGCACAGCGGCAGGGCGCGAGTATGATCTTGGGTCATAGTATCGGTGACAATGGTAGTGCAGTGCGCAAATGCATAGATGGTGCTCTGACCTATCGTCGCCTGGTGTTGCTGTGTATTTTTGCAGTGCTGGGCTTGAGGCAGGGCATAAAGGAGGCAGAGGCACAGAATGCAGCAGCAGCAGCAGCAGCAGCAGAGCAAGGTGCTGCCAGCAGCAATGGCAACGGTGTCCCAGCAAGCACGGCAGCAACGTCAAATGCACCCAGCCAGGTGGCGGCGCAAAGCAGCAGTGATGTCAGGGAGTGATTTCATGCTTGGATTACTGCTGCTGTTGGCGGTTGTGTGTGCCCAACTGGTCGCATGTCTTATACTCATTCAACAGCAATGTGTACTTGTATTGTGTTTGCAAGAAAAGCGCCTGGTTTTCGCTGATTTTGGCATATATATGCAGCTTGCCCGGTGTATTACGGCCGCCCAGCAACGTCTGGGAAGGACGGATGGAGGGCTAGGGCCTATGCAGTGTGAGGGTCGAATTTGGGGTTGTATCTCGCCCTTCACACGGATGCAGAGTTGCATGACCTTGTTGGTGTTCTGTTGGTGTGTAGGCCTGACCTTGAGTCAAGGTAAAGGAACCAAATGCTATGTGTGGGTGGGGGTTAGGGGGCGGGGGCCATGGGCTGTGAGGGTACCTGCATTGGCTGCTTGTTGTCCGGCCAATAATCAAGGACAATGACCTCGACTGTAAATGTTACTGCTTGGGGGACAAAGCAGTGGCCGCCCATGTCACACTCACTCTCGGGTTTGGCCCAACACAACAGGCCCAACATGCAAGCTCAAGGAGCAACAGCTCTCCATCACACACATGCTCAGACTTGCCATATGGCCACAATTCATCAACACAATCTGCGCACTCCACTCACACATGGGCTGGATGCCAGAGGCAAGGGCACAGTACTTGGGTTGGGCTGATGGGCAAGCATTTTCAACACGTTCCGGCAACATACTCAACCAGGAAAGCATACTCAACACAGGGCTGCTCTGCTGGGAACAGCCACTGCCCCTACATCTCAGTCTGATGGCCACAACAATGTGTGCACATCTGGTCCCTCAAACACCCGTCATGACTGTGCCTCTTCAGTGCCAACCACAGGTGCTTGACACAACTCAGGCATTGCCTGAACCTTGAAACTGTGACTGTAACAGTGACAATGGCCCCGCCAACAGGGCAGAGCGAAATGCTGCGGCCATCAAAGGCCAGCATGAAAGAGAACAAACATGCCAATGTGTTGGTGGCGCAGTACTACACAAGGCTTGTGCTCAATGCAAGACATTGTGACATGCCAATCCATCCAATACTGTGCAGATCTGTGCTCGTACCGCAACATCCTCGAAGAAATACTTGCTAAGTGCACAGTCCAAAGAGCTGATGCACAGCGACACTGCATCCCTGCATAGGGCCCACACCAGATGAGGGTGTGGAGGAAAGCATGACACTAATGGAGCGACATACGAGCAAACAACAAGGTGTCCAGAAGCATGTGCATTTGCCAACATCAAATGTGGCAGACTGATGTAAGTGTATACACAGGCAAGCGTGCTTGCAATAAAGCCGCTTGGTTTGACAAGCGCTTGCATAAATGATCTTCAACAAAGTCTCCCACTCTCACACCCCTGGCTGCAAGAGCAGCAAACAAAGATGGCAGCAGCCAGTGCAGTGCAGCAGCGCCAACTACAAAGTGCCAATCGCAGCTCTCAACCACAAATCCAAGCACTGCTGCACGGTGCAACACTGTTGGTAAGTGCCGGTGCTGTTCAAGCACAGCACTACCTGCAATCCTCAAACGCCCCACACTTCAATAAACTTCATTACCAGCCGTATTCCCAGTAGACATGATGCAGGCCTTGCGTTCACACAGCCTGCCGCTCAACAGAAGAAGCAACGTGGGCAAAGTGACCGTAGGTCCTGTGAACCCTGCAGCTACACGGACCCCAGAACCTTGCAGTATCTTGCCCCCCCCCCCCCACACACACACAAGACTTTGCAGGAAAGCCAAAGCCGCTTGCGTGGGGCACATACCAGCAGAAGATGATAACGACTCACAGACCTGATGAAGTGCAACTGCTGCAGAACAGAATACAGTCAAGCAAGACAGCCGTACTTTCCACACCACAATGACAAGACACACAACAGTCTGCGCCGAGGGGAAAAAACCCTCCAGAATCGAAATAAGACAGTTCCCCTCCAGGAATAACGAGAAGGGATGACGACAAGACCTACCCCAAAGCCTACAAGGATAAAGACGAATGTCTGGAACTATCAAACCAGTGCATTCAATGCACTCAATACAGCCAATGGACTGACATGTGAGCCGCAACCTTCAACCAGTGGCCAAACCTCAAGGCATGCTGTCACAGAAAGGCCCTCTGGATGGTGAATAGAATGGGATGTTGGCCTGCTGGCATTAGTGATGCTGCACTGAATGAGCTGCTCCCTCCCGTACAAAACAACAACGACAGTCCTTTCCATGTGAAAACCAACCACAATGCTGCATCAAGGTAGCAACGCCTTCTCCTCCTCTCAAAGACAACACAGACACCTAACCTAGCCATAAATACGTAAGGCGCTATGCAACACGTGCCCCGTACTACGCGTGTGCAGCCAACACCCCTAGTTGCTGCCACCAGTGTGCTGAACCACTGTAAGACAAGCACACCAGCATATTGCTGAGTACAGTGATACTCAAAGCAGCTCCCGATCAACACGGTCACTTCCCACACGATGAGACTGCAAGAACCCCACGTGGATCATCAGGTATGATACCCCCCCCCCTTGACATGGTTGGCCCTTACCAACCCGAGGCCCAATCGCATTCCTCTGTGCTCGGCAACGCATACTTCACGCCGCCGTCGACTTGGCCGCACACACCGGGTGTGTTGGGCTGCTCCACAGGCAGCCAGCCGGACATCTCATAATAGTTGTAGCTGACCCAAATCCAGCAGTGGGTGTCCTCTTCAGGGCACGTGGAACTGCGATAGCCAGTCTCGTTTTTCCTGCACAGGTGCACGCAAAACCGGCAACCACAGTCAGTTGGCGCAAGCATGTATGCAAGTGGCCCCGGCAGCGCCGTTCCAACCGCATGCTGCAGCATTTGTTTGTCTGTTATGTATAAAATAAAAATGAATGCATGTGCCGTTGCTGTTCAGGATGACTGCAATGTCAACCCTGGCTTCTGTAAAATACACCTGCCACTACACTGCTCATGTTGTCTGGCACCGGGGCAAGCTACACACAGCCAATAGCCAGGAAAACTAGCATGTGGAACAGGACCTCTGCGGCGACCACAGGCTTTGCTTCTGTAGGTTGCTGGCCATCCATGGCACACTCGCAAGGGCTCACCATAACAGAATCTCCCCTTCCTCGATCTTGGGGGAATACTTGCCCCACTGGAGGTAGCTGTCGCGCTTGCACCGACGTGTGTACAGTTTCAAGCCCTCCGATGCAATCACTTCCATGCAGGTGGTAGGGGCTGCACATCACACAACAGGCGGCATGAATGTATAGATGGTGAGGTGTGTACATGGCATCACCATGTAACCGGGGCCAGGTTGTGGCAGGCATATGTATCGCCCTGCACCATGCCTGTGTGAGGACTGCACTATCATCATGGCGGCACAGAATCCAACAGTGCAGTGACGCAAATGTGTTGCTGCACGCACGCACGCACAGAAAGTATCAGATGGCACCTCCTTCATCGTTATGTTGATGATGCCTAGTGCTAGGCATCCGTGATTGCTAGGTCTTCTAATAGTATTATTTATGCCCAACCTGGTGCCCCCCCCCACCAGGAGCCAAAGCGGCAACTCACCGTCGCTCGTGGGCCAATCACACCAATAGCCTTCCCACCTGTGCACAGTTGCACACACGTGATACACTCAGGTTGTGTTGTGGGTGCATGTGGTTCCGGGTAGGGATGAGTGGATGGCAATGGTGGAACACACATGTGATGGCAGTTGGGAGCCCTGTGGGCACGCTGTCTGACACAAGGGCTCACTGACGACAGTTGGCCCTCCCACATCCAACGTCAAGGCGGCTATATGATGGTCTGGTATCACTTGGCGTGCTAGCATTTTCGGCAGCCCTCCACAGCTGTTGGCTGGGAAATTGCAGTTGCATTGGTAAGCGCACCCTGGGAAGCACTGGCAGCCGTCCTCGTCGGTGGTGTTGGTGCACACGCCGTTGCCTTCATAGCACTGGAAGTTAAGGTCCTCCGTGCAGGCATCTGCAGCACAGGCAGGGAGCAAAGAGTCTCAATATGGGGATTGGTAGGCCCGCCGCTGAAAAGGCATGTCTTGGCATACATGACCCTCTTCCTGGGGTGAACATTGGACTCAAGCCTGAGGCTACATAGAGGGGGGGGGGGGGGTAA
The DNA here is from genome assembly GCA_007449985.2 of Desmodesmus armatus. NCBI lineage: Eukaryota > Viridiplantae > Chlorophyta > Chlorophyceae > Sphaeropleales > Scenedesmaceae > Desmodesmus > Desmodesmus armatus. The sequence continues at coordinate 56,545 of VIIQ02000295.1, forward strand.
TGTTATATGGCCGTCTGGGCCAACCTATAATGGCGTTGCCCACCAATTTAAGTCCAAGCTCTTAATTGTCACGATCCCCTGGCAATTTGCACCGCAATTTACACCGGGCTGATCAATCACAGGCAGTAAGGGTGGCTACATGCAAAGTTTGCACCATACGGCATCATGTTGAGCACTTGCCCGGTCCCCTTTGTCACACACCTGTCGTGTACAAGCAGTCGTCAGTAGTGCCTGGTGCTGACTTGTAGCCGTGGTCACAAACACAGCTGCCATCTGTGATGTTGCACCGTCCGTGGCCGTTGCAGGGGTCTGGGTCGCACTTGGTCCTAGGCCTCTCGCACTGACTGCCAACCCACTCCTCCTCGCACACACAACCCCCGGCCTCGGGGTCACATGTGCCATGGCCATTGCAATAGTTGGGGTCTTCACACACACCTGCATCAACAGCCAAGGGGCACGGCATTATCGTCATGTTGACCACCAAAAATGCAGATAAGCTGTAATCAGCAGGGTTGTCAACCTGGTTGATGATCATACAGTGAGCTCAACCCGGTTGGGCCGACTGTTGCCTCTGCTTCCACGCATGTGTTCATGATTGCCTCCGGGAATTTACCCTCACAAGAAGCTGGTGTCGATGGCAAGAGCACAAGCAACCAACATCTTGATAGAGGCGTCAATGGGTACAGGGGCACTGTAATGCCATCATTGCAATTGCATCTGATATGCGTGGATGCCTGACGCACGGTTCACTCACTTGTAGCGCAGCTTTCTCCAACCCAGCCATCACAGCACGTGCACGTATCCTCCCCCCTGGCCGCCGCCTTGACGAGCTCCACACCCCATGCTGCTGTTGCTGACCCAGCAGGTGCAGGGCTGCTGGCAGCATGCGGCCTGAAGCCACCTCGCCTCGGGTGTGTGCCGTTGCGAGCGTGTGTTCCATTCCTAGACCGTGCAACTCTGCTAAATGCGGCAGTTCCAGATGTCGCAGGCCGAGGGCTGTACCCTGGTGCGCCTGGGGGTGCTGGTCCGGTGGAGGCAGATAGGATGGACAGGGTCGGGGATCCTCCACCATCGCCGCCCCGACAGCTTCCATGCCCTGCACAACCACAATGCTTGCCAAGGTCAGAAGTGTGGTCACAATACACTGGCAGCCAGCATGCTGGTCAGCCCCCCACCCCCTTTGGTAAATTCCCTGACAAAGATGGCTGGCTGTGTGCCACACGATTTCAATGACTGCCGCGATGCCATCAACAGTGCCAAGATGCCGATGAAGCTACGGCAAGATGATCGGCACCAAAGATCGGCATCGACGATACACCATCCCAGAAGGCAGAGCGGGCTCACCTGAGCAAGGGTTTTCCACGTTGCAGTAATCTGCAAAAAAAGCATGAACAGACAGGGTTGTTGTCAGCTACACTGCACCCGCTAAGCTGGCTTTTGTCCTGAACTTGCACAGAAAACTCAATTCAAGTGATGGTCACAGTCCAGGCTGAGATTTGTGAGCTTGGGCTGCGGCAAAGATGTAACAACCGTTGCATTGGGCCCAAACAAAATACGCCCGACATACCAATGCTCAGCGTGGAGGCAGTGCACTGGCAGCTTTGCCGCACAAGCTTCACCCCTTGACGTCGGGGGACCCCCAGGGGAAAAGAGGGCCCTCTTCCGTCACACCCCCGCTACCGATAGGCTGCCAGCACAAGCTTTCTATCCACCCCCTCTCTAGAGCGCATGCCGAGTCGGCAGCGCCCTAACTCACCAACGATGGTGCAGTTGTCACCCTTGAAACCGTAGTCACACACACACTCCCCGTACATGCATCTCCCATTGCCACAGAAGACGCCTTCGCACACGTCACGCTCGCAGTAGTCACCCCACCAGCCTGTCACCCAAGCACAACCAGAAGCAGCAGGGTCAGCAGCAATGTGTGCACTGTCAACTGGGCCACTAGGTTTAGGGTTTGATGCTGCCAGGCAGGCCCAGCAGAAAGCTAAATCTACAAGTTAACAAAGCTCGGTGCACTTTTCCAACCAAGATGAACGGATAATCCCCTCTACCGGGTAGGGTCTTGCAGCATGCCATGCTATGCTCTCAAGACTAGCAGCTTGGACATCAACAATCCATCTCCACAAGTCGAGGCATGGTCCCTCAAGTGTTATGGCCGTTCCCGTCGGACAACAACGAGCTCACTAACATACCCCAACCAACCACACTGGCAGTCGCACCTGCCCTGCAAGCGCATTGGCGTGTGTCATCCTCACAGTAGCCGTGGCCACTGCAGATAGTACCATTGACGTCTGGGGTGCACTTGTCTGCAAGCATTGTAAGGGCGCGGTCATAATTCAGTACCATGTAAGAATTCTCTTACAGTGTGAGTTGAGCTAGCTGTCCACAGCAGCATGAGCACATGCATGCGACATTTGATGGAGCGCAAGCTATCATAGTATGCGGTGGGTGTACGCGATGTGTACACATGTGTGCAGGACAATCGGTCGTCCGTGCCATGTGTGCACACATTAGCACGCGGTTCATGCGCTGGCACCAGTGGGTACAGTTCCCAGCTTACCCTGCATCTCGCAGTTGCTTCCTGCATAGCCAGCGCTGCAGCGGCATACTCCTTCCGAGCAGGTGCCTTGGCCAGAGCAGTCCTTGCCCACACACAGATCTGCAGGTTCATTGAACGGTGTGTGCGTGTACACCGGGGTTCAGTTGACAAAGCGGAATTGAAACCTGAGGTACAAGAACCTTTGGCAAGGATTGAGCTGCATCAAGTCAACCCATCTGCCACAGCCTCACAAAACATGTCGTGCCGCACAGTGCAGGGCGAATCTTGACGGTCATGCAGCACATGCCTGCAAAGCCCTCGCACTGATACCACCAAGGTGCACTATGTAACTGATACCAGCCGCATAGCATAACAGACTAGAATCAGCAAGGCGCTGCTTGACTGGCACAGCGTCGAGGAGCTGAGGCAGTATGACGCTCAAAAGCAATGCGCCTAAAAGTGTGCCGACATCCAGATGAACATCTTGTTGACAGCCTGTTCATCCTATGTGTTGTTGCAACACAAGGGCAGCCAGGAGCAGACCTTTTGTTGAGCAAGCAGCACCGGCAGCACAGCAGTCCAGGTACTCATCGCCAGGGGCAGGGCCGCAAGGGAGGGTCTGTGGCCGGCTGGGCATGCTGTGTTGCAGCCAGCCCTCCGCTCCACTTGCAGGATCCCTGCACGACACACAAGACAGCAACGTCAACCACCAATGCACCATCACTACTTGCAGCAAACACTGGTGCACACCTGTGCCAGCGCTCAGGACGGGACATCTTGCAAACGGAACCACCATCTCCGCTGTGCCAGTGATGATAAAGCAAACAAATTTTGCAGGGCTGAGTGCAACTACTGCAGGCCACACAGATGAAACAAAGTGTCGCAGCAAGGTGTGCTGAGGCATACATGACCTTGTAAGACCACCCGATCAGCTTCGTCAGCTTGCACACACGTACCGTGCATACACCCAGCACTCCTTGCTGATGGCAGGACAAGTGCTAGGGAGGTAGCCAGCAGAGGGGTACATTTGCACATTGGCTCCGCTGGAGATCTTGCTGTTAGGGATGGCGTAGCTTGTCCTGTTGCAACGAGAGTTGTACAGCTGTAGACCCGCTGACTTTGTCACTGCACGGCACTCCCCAGCTGTGGCATCTGCGGCAAAATGAATGGCAAACAGTGGTAGAAGTAATGTCAACAACAATAACAACAACAGCAACAAAGTTACACCTATAGCTATGAACACACTGCTAGCCCATGCATGCACACGGTTATCTAACGGCCGACCCGAGTTGGATGGTGGTGGTGACCGGACATGCTAGCCCGCACCCACCAACATTCAGTAAAGGTGTGCGCAACGCTTGCAAGTCAAGCCCAATGAACAGAGGCACACACAACATACAAAGGCACACGTGATGGCTCACTCACTTGCTGAGCGGCCTGTGCGGATGGTGAGGACTTGGCGGGCTAGCTCTCCGGAGTCAGCAGTGAATGATACCTCACACTTCAGGATGGGCTCGGTGACATGATCGGGCACTGTTATGGTTTCACGGAAGCTCAGCACCTATAGGCAAGGGGCCATCCAAACACAAAGTGCAACAGCAAGAACTGTGAGACGCACGCGCATGCAGCCTGCAGTACCAAATTTCTCATCCATCAAAAAGCGCAAAGCGTGCTGGCCACGCAACTTTTTGCACTGGGCGTCGTACGTTGTCCGGAATTTGCAATGAGTAATGGCAGCCTCCACAACACAATGCCGTTGCGAGAAGGGTCCATGCTTGACATCATCGATGTTGATGGCACTACCAGTGTCATTCATGCCTTGAAACCTGAGCTGTCAGTGCAGATGCCCACCTTTGCCACCCCCACGCTGCTGGTCACTTCAGGGTTGAAAGTGATGCTGGCAGCACAGCCAGGCAGCACGGTAGGCCTGATGTTGAACAGCATGTTGCTGAGGCCAGTGGTGATGGCATTCACGATGTCGTTGGAGTCAGAGGCACCGAAGATGACACTGCCACCAGTGCCGGAAGCCTGCACACGGAGAAGCATACGGGGGCAGGGTGTTCCTACCCGGTCAATACGGCATTGATTGAAAGAGGCAGAGGTATATGAGTCGATGTGTGTGGTTGTGACGGGAGTGTCCACTACATGGTCTGCGCCCAAATTGCTAGTGGCCTAAGCGCATGCGACACATCATCTGACATGCGCTACGGCATGCACGGCACCATATGTTGGTCAACACACTGTGTTGCCAACACCGGGTGCTGGATCACCCACGGCAAACTGAGTGCGCAAGTAGGGCACATGAAAGCTGTTGTCTAGTAGATCTGCCTACCCAGCCGGACGCACCAGGAAGTACATCTGCGAGGCATCACAGCCGTCCTGGCAGATGCCCACGAACTTGATTTTCTTCGCCTTGAGCAAGGCCAGTGTCTCCTCCATGCTTCCATAGTCGTACACCAGCCCGTTGTCTTGCCTCACAAGGCCTGTGTCAAGGGGCCAGCACGTAACAGCAGCGAGGCACATGCAGCAGTCATGAGGTGATCAACAACCCGTCCTTATGTGTAGCCAACAACGTGCCATTGATATAGGCGATATCATATCGCCTACAAGTCGTGACAACTGGCAGCAGCAGCATCCCACGCCAAATTGAAATGCGTCAAGGTACTGCTCAGCCTGTCAAATCCCGGTGTAACTGTGATTTTGAGTTTGAAAACAATCCTGAAAACTGCCAGGTGTCACCTGTGTGGAAGGGTGCATCTGTTGTCAGGATCATGACCTTCACTGCGTTCTCCCTCCAAGCAATACCATCCGTCTCTGTTGCCATGTTGTAAATGGCAACAAGCTGAGCTTCATTTGTGTCCCCACCCTGCAGAAGGGATGCACAACAGTACGAGTGGTTGAGCCAACGGGGGCTTGGACAACCGTTGGCATGATGCCAAGGTTACTCGCGCGACATGTTGGCAAGCTGTGCCACGCAAAACTGGAACTCTCAAATGCCACCCCATCTAGTTGTGAACAACAGTTCTGACACTGTTGTAGGTGACACCTTGCGTCAGCAGCCAGCGTGTCAACAGAGTGGTGAAATGATGATCACAGATGTAAGTAGGAGCTGCACGCAAGGATTTGGCCAACTCACCCAACCGGTCTCCATGCGATTGACAGCTTCCAGCCATGCGTCCTTTGAGCTTGTGAACGTCCTCTGAACCTCGTAGACCTTGGGGTCACTGCAGCAGTAGAGGAGGGGACGGGGCAAACAGTGCAATACAGTTATCGTGGGAGGGGATACCAAAGTTCGGCGTTAGCCAGCGACCCAAGGGTCATGAGGGTGCCCCCAAAGGGCCACAACAGAAATGACAGAAGCCAGGCAGTCATTCATATCCAAGTTGCACAGCACTGAAAAGCTGCGAGTGGCAGCTGCCTGTGGCCGCAATCCTTGAGCCCACGCAGCACTACACCGACAGCAACGTCTTTGCGTGACTGTGTTCTCTCCGATCAGTTATGTGGGTTACCGCATGTGCTTCACCCACCCGTCAGGTCTGCTAATAGCCAGGAACAAAGCATGCAGCAACGGCATGCCAAAAAGGTTTGCTTGCTGTCAGATGCTTTGGCCATGTCCGCATTGCACATGCTGCTGTCCTCACCTTGAATAGTCCCAGAAGACAGTGAGTCCCATCCGCAGGCCGGCAATCTTCTCAGCCAAGCCGTACCACAGCGAGGGTGCCAAGTTCTTGATGATGGGCAGGTCCTCCCGGAACGATCCCGTCAGGTCGACGGACAGGGCGATGTCGAAGTCGCTGCCAGCCACTGCAAGTCGCAGCGAGTGGCAGCGAGTGTCGATACCGGTCAGTTTGATCAGCGGGTGCGGCATGGAAATGTCGTGTGAAGAGGAACCATCAATCTTCAGCAGCAACCTGCTATCCAGATACGTGTCCAAATGCTTAGTTGAATCTGCAACAGTGTCGCTGCCGGCTCGTCAACAGCGCATCATCGCTGTTTCGTCGCGGCTCTCGGTTTGACTCCTAACCTCCAAGACGGAGGGAGGGTGTGGGGCAATGACCGTAGCAGCCTGCACCGGGTGCATCCGCGGCATTTGCTGCCTGCTGCTGCCGTACAACCAGCCAGTTGACACGACCAGCGTGCAGCAACTCCACCTGCACACCCACCAACTGCTGGTGGCCCTTACAAACTTTTGAAACCAGAACTGTCAACATGCCCCCCCCCTCCCCACCCTCCAGCACGTCCACCCCTGCCTTGCTCAAGTTGGTGCCCACCTGTGCTGCCGCGGGTGCACAAGTAGCTGTCCACGGCCTTGCTGCTGCCTGCTGGGATGGTGACGTCCATCTGGGCGAAGTTGGGGGCCAGGGCTGGCTGGGTCTCTGGGTCACACGTGGGCAGCTGTGTGCCATCAGTAGAGTTGCCACCAGGGGTCGTCAGCACTGCATGGACAAAACAACATGCCAACACAACACAACACACAGAGAGCACAGACATGAGCTTCAAATCCTATGTGGTTGACCTGCGTTTTTGAGCTGGCTGAAATAGGCACAATGGCATCAGCAATGCTGCCGTATGCCATCAGCCTGCATGCACCAGTTGTCTGCCCTTGCAAGCCATACATACGCCACACCAGAAACCTTAGACGGCACCACTGTCAAGCCAACAAGTAGTGATCACTGATGTAGCTGCCCCCATCAGCCATGGCACGCTTGTGGGTTGCACCGGGTGACCAAGCCAAGTGGCGTATTGCATGAGTCGGATTCGTAAATGTCACTCACAAGCCCGGCTTGACACCCCAAAACCCGGGCACTTACAGAAGCATGGGCTTGGGTCGACAGCAGTGGCCACAACAAACGCATCTCCCTTGGGAATGTACGTGAAGTGGAGGAAGCCGTCAGATGTGGCCTTGCCCAGGACGTCTCCCGCCTTGACTGTTGCTCCAACACTTGCTGTGATGTCTGTGATCGGTGCGTACATGGTAGAGCCTACGGACCCAGCGATGACCTGCGATAGCAAAAAGTTGCAGAGGTCAAAGAACCACTGGCAACTGCTGCATGTGCTTTGAGCCCTACAGGAATGCTACCTTATGAATACATTTTCAAGGCTTTTAAACTATAAGAGAAGGGGGGTGGAGGGCGGGCTCCACACCGTGTGACCATTCCAAGGGCATGTCAGCAAGGCGACATATGACAACTTGGAAAACAACCGGAGAAAGCTGGTTTGGCCCAGGCGTGCGAGAAGCCACACTAAGGAAAGACTGGCGGAACATTCACACAGTGATGTCAGACTTACCACATAGTGACCAAGGCTGAGGTCGTCCCCAATAGCAGTGACGGTACCGTCATGTGACGCGAAGATGTTGGTGTCGTCTGTGGTGTGAAAGGTGATGCCCGCATGGAACATGAAGTCCCCATTCTCGTCCGCCTCAACATCAAACGGCTTGGCAATGGAGTGCTCAATGTTCAGCGGCCGGTAAAGAGCACTGCCAGAGCAGAAGGGAGCCGTTGTTGCTGTGCTAGAGGCCGGCGGGGGAGTGGCGGGTGCGACAGAGCTCCAGCGCGTTCCAGCAGACTTGACAGGGGCTGCGTCAGCGACGCCCAGGGCGGACACCGTATGGGGAACATGGCTGGGTGGCTGGCGGCTGCCCTTGGCGGCCGCAGACACTGCGGAGGGCGTGATCTGCTGGGCAGGGGTGGTCGGCGGCGGAGTTGGAAGGAACTGCTTTGTTGCCCTGTCCCAACCCACGGGACACATCAGCGTGGGGCGGGCATTGGTGCTGCAAGCCCTTGGCGAGGGCATTGTGCTTGACAGCAGCGCCCTCGACGGGTGGCCAGCGTCGACCACAGCAACAGCTTCAGTGCGCTCGGTGAGCTTTGACAACTTGCGGGGAGTGGAGGAAGCAGACAGCAGCTTGCGTCGGCCGCCGAAACCTGTCCTGCTGGCGGTCAAGACCAGGTCAGCACGGTAGCGGTAGGTGCCGGGGTCGCTGGATGCGCCAGGGATGCGCTGGAAGGCCCACATGGGAAGCTCGACACTTATGGAGTCTGCCAAGTCGACGGGGATACGGTCGGGCAGCAACTCGAGGGTGGTGGTGTCAACGGAACCAGCCTCTGTGAATTGGGCACGCCAGGTGTTGATGTAACTGACGCGCAGCTCGTCCGCAGGGCCCAGGGTAGCCTTGAAAGGGTTGGCACCGCCTTGCAGCAGCTTAACCTGCGCACGAAGTTCAAGGTACAGCAAGCAGCAGGGGCGGAGGTAGTGATGAAAGTTGTGGTTGGACGTGCATGGGATTGGCTGGAAGTGGGGTGCTACCAGTGGTAGTGTCAATGCTACAGGTTTGAAACATATGCCAATCTGTAGTGGCCAAAAAGCAGCAGCGTGAACAACCTTGTAGTACGATGTGCAGACAATGCCAAGCACGGTTGATCCACACACAGCAATACCACACCGTCAGCTGCCCAACTCACCATCACACGCGTATTGGGTTGTTGTGTTGCCCAGACCGTGACAACCTTGCTTGCCGTTGCCACAACCTCGTAACGGGCAGCAGCAATGCTCAGGGTGGGGGCTACGACAGCCTCAACAGGAGTCAGGGTGACAGCTGCAGGGGTTGCTGAGCCGTCGTCAAAGGCATCTGCTGGCAGGGTGATTTCTGTCACGCCAGGCACAGCGGCTGACCCGCCGTCAGTGGAGCTGAAGTTGACCTGGAAAATATACAGCAAGGACCAAGATTTTTTTTCTCCCAATGGGTCAAGGGTCATACCTTACACCAACCAAGCTACTGTGTCGAACACCAACCTCCAGCCAATTTCGGTGGGTTTACAGGCCCCCAATATGTCCTCGGGCATATGAGGGAGTGAGGTGGGGCGCGAGTGCCACTAGACCCCCATGCATGCATGTGCCGTCCTCTCAGGACGCGAGGCTAATGGAAGAAATTCTATAGCGTAACTACACCGAGGGGGTGTAGTAGATTGAATTTTAATTTTCAAAAATTAGCACGCATGCAGCCTCGCTGTAACACTTACGGGCACATGCACTCCATGGGAATGCGGTTTGCAGTGCCACACTGGATGCAGCCAGTGGCTTTGTTCGGTGAGGTGGTTTGCCGGTTGCCATGAACAGCTAGCTGCCTTGATTGTTGATGGTATGGGCCATACGACCAGATGACAAACAGTGCATGTCTTGTGTGTACATCAAGTGTGCATTCAGGGGTCATGGGTTCCCTGCACCCACCTGGATGGTGGAGTTGTCAAGGGCCAGCGGAGAGCAGCCGTTGAGATCACCATCGTAGAACACACCCACACCGCTGCATGTGCATGTGCGACCTACAGGGCACAGCAGAGGGAGCACAAAGCGCCGCGCCCAGTGGGTGATCAGGATGTCAAATACTTTCACAGCCCAAGGTGTGATGTGGCCTTGGATTTAGTATCCCACATTGACAGGTGAGTGACAGCTGCAATTTTGCTGCCGTGTTTGCCTGACCTCTGCTTCCGAAGCATGTTGGCCCTACCCCACCTCCAGCCCCGCTCTTCCCTACCCAGCCACCTTACCGTCAGTGCTGTTGTCTCCCTTGTCAATGTCAGCACACACTGCAGGGCCGCTGATGCCAGCCCCGTTGCACGGCCAAGCCACACACGCATTGATGTCCAGACACCCGGCCACTTCATTTGCATAGAAGCTTGAGAGCTTGGCACAGCTGCAGCTGCGGCCAGTGGTGCTGTCAGGAGCAGGGTAGGGCAGGTCAGTGCATTGGGAGATGCCGCCGGTGCCGTTTTGGCAGGGGTACGTCACACACGCGTCGGTTTCTGCAATGCAGTGGGCATTGGCACATAAAGGTCAGTGCTGGCACTTGACACTTCACAGGTGCGGACTGTACTGCCCATACTCTCCAATTTGCACAAGATATGACAGCTGAGTGGATGACACATGATTGCGTAGACAAGCGCCACGTGCAGCTCATCTGCCAGCTGGTGTAAGCATGGCAAGCTGCCGTCGTACCAAACTACTCGCCTGACTGGATCAACAATACGTTTGGTGCACGTACCATATGCAAGCGGCACAAGCTCAGATGCTCTTACCTACAACAGGGCAGCCAATGGATTCATCGTAAGCAGCACCGTTTGCACACGTACAGGTGCGGCCTGCAGTACTATTGGCTGCCTCAAGGGTGTCAGCACAGGCAGCAGTACCGCCAGCACCACCCTGGTTGCAAGGCCATGCAGTGCAGGCGTCGACATCAAGGCAGCCGGTCGCTTCGCCTGCAAAGTAGCTGGTGGGCTTGGCGCAGCTGCAGGCGCGGCCGGCGGTGCTGTTGGGGGCTGGGTGGGGCAGGTCCGTGCAGACGGCAGGGCCTGCTGTGCCATCAACGCAAGGGTAGCTGATGCAGGCATCGATCTCTGCAGGCAAGCGCACATGATGGCAGCAGCACATTGTGAGCGTCACTGAGGCAAGTTACTGTGCATAAATATGCTGTTGATGTGAATGCACATATGGTGTTCCAACGTTGCAACGCAAGTGAATGCAGCCAACTCCAGAATCGCAGATCGAATCACAAACAGTACTGCACATTGCAAGCATATGCTGCACAGCCCGTGCCCACCCCTGCTGCATCTCGCACTCACCTACAGTAGGGCAGCCGGTGGCATCACTGTATGCGGCCCCATTTGCACACGTACAGGTGCGGCCTGCAGTGCTGTTTGCTCCCTCAGGTGTGTCAGCACAGGCAGCTGCACCGCCAGCACCAGCCTGGTTGCAAGGCCATGCAGTGCATGCGTCAACGTCGACACAGCCAGTGGCTTCGCCCGCAAAGTAGCTGGTGGGTTTGGCGCAGCTGCAGGAGCGGCCAGCGGCGCTGTTGGGGGCTGGGTTGGGAAGGTCTGTGCAGATGGCAGGGCCCGCTGAGCCTTGGAAGCAGGGGTAGCTGATGCAGGCATTGACTTCTGCAATAAGGGAGACGGACAACAGCAGCAGCATCACAGATGGTGAGCTTCATAGCTACAGTTGTGGCTTTGAATTGATTTGATTTGTGTGGCATGAGCATACAACAAGACACATGTGCCACAGGTGCGTCAAGAATGCAACAAAGCAAAGCCGAGGTTCACTGGTGTGCTGAGCGGTGTGCAAAACATTCACAGCAGGGCTCTGACGCTCAGCAGGATGGGCTACGTCTGCACGCTGTGATCTGTTGACAGTATTGCATGGCCTGCAAAGCCACTTGGGGCCTTCTCTGTAAGGGTTTGGTTTGAGCTCGGTCTGTTGTGGGTGTCACAGTCAAGCCTGTGGAGGCTGCTGGCTGGCCAGCTGGAGCACATACCAGGTGGTGGAGCAGGACTTGGTGAAGGGCTTGGCTTAGGTGCAGGGCTGGGAGAAGGGCTGGGCTTGGGCGCAGGCGAGGGTGAAGGGCTTGGCTTGGGGCTTGGCTTGGGGCTTGGCTTGGGGCTTGGCTTGGGGCTTGGCTTGGGGCTTGGCTTGGGTTTGGGGCTTGGGGAGGGGCTGGGCTTGGGTTTGGGGCTCGGAGAGGGGCTGGGCTTGGGTTTGGGGCTGGGGGAGGGGCTTGGCTTTGGCTTGGGGCTTGGGGAGGGGCTTGGCTTTGGCTTGGGGCTTGGGGAGGGGCTTGGCTTGGTTTGGGACTTGGGGACGGGCTGGGCTTAGGCTTGGGGCTTGGGGAGGGGCTTGGCTTTGGCTTGGGGCTTGGGGAGGGGCTTGGCTTGGGTTTGGGGCTTGGGGAAGGGCTTGGCTTGGGAGAAGGGGAGGGGCTGGGCTTGGGTTTTGGGCTGGGTGAAGGGCTGGGCCTGGGCGGTGGTCTCCATGGATACCAGTGCATAGTGGAGTATCCTGGGCCTGGGAAACATGGCAGCACATACAATTGCAAGCTTGCATCATAAGGGCCAGGGCGACTGAGTACAGAGGCACGGACTGGCACATAGAGTCGGTGCTGAGAACCATCAGGATCCCAGCTACAGCAGCTGCTGCGTGTAGGGCTGATGTGGGTCCTTCGGCACTCCCCAGACCACTGGCAGTAACCTTTGTGTGTCAATTACTGGCATCAGTACTGGTCACCGGCCTCCTGCAGCTGCTCATGACATGATAAAAGGCAAGACCAGTCTCAAACACTCATAATGAAACTCACCTGATGGTGCACCATTCATAACAGGTGCATCGGCCAACCCTGCAGAAGGCTGTGCACTTTGCTGATCCACCACAGCAGTGGCTGCAGTGGGCTCTGGTACCTCCTGTGCTGTGCCTAGATGGACCAGGCCGGCCAGTAGCAATGCACAGAGCAGCTTTGAGAACATTATGCGTCTACAGGCCGCCATGGGTGCTTGTTCGACCAGAGCACGACAGTTACTGGCCTGATCAGGCAGCCACAACCGCCCTGCCCCCTTGACTGACCGAATTGCGCGGATCAGAGACTTCCTAGGCGATACTCGTGAGTTTTCACGCAGGCGTGCTCTACAAAGGCTTGATAGTGACAGGAAGTCGAACCGCCACCTATCACATCATGACACGTACACGCTACTAGCAGCGTTGACCAAGGGAAGTTCACAGCGAAGAGCAATATTTGGCCCCTTGATTCTCAACACATGTAAATGCATCCTTTAGCAACAAGTGGCAACAAAATGAGAGTTGGGGGCCGCGTAATGTATGTATGTTGGGGTTGACCATATCGTCATGCGCACTGTCGGTCCCATAGTGGCTCAACTCGGTTGTGGAGGTGGATAATTACAATATTATGTTCCTCACGATTTCTATGAAAGAAGCGCCTTCCGCGTGGGTGCAGGTGGACGTTCTTCCTTCAACATATCTGGGTCATGACCCAGCCATCAATTGATCAACATGCAAAACCATAGAAAGCAATGCACAATGCTCGTATAACCACAATGCTTCACCAGCAGCTGTGATGCATTACAGTGTCTTCCAGCATGAGATAGCCCCAGGATAACTACCCTGATCGTGCTGGCTGGTGGCAACGCGCAAAGCAGCTCAGGGTCCAAGTGAGATGCAAAGTTATTGATGTTGATAGCGGCTCAAAAACATCTGCTCACATCCTTTTCACTCCCTTACAGGCGTTCAAGCCCGTTGCCATGAGCATGCTGCCACCACCACCTTTCACCGTTCTGCCGGGGTGCAATTTCCCATCCAGGGAAGCCACTGTATAGCAATAGCCCTCGCTGCTTATCACAGCCTCGCTTCCCCATCAAACGAGTACTCGCTAGTAGGAGCCTGAGTTATGCTGTCAGCTGTCACCCCCCACAGTTGTGCTTGCCACATCAATAGTGGTGCATGCCACGCATGTGGTCACTCATGATAAGTGTACAGCTGGCATTACTCGCTGACTTTACCGTGTGTACCAAGGGGGCACACCTCTTGACAGGCACCAGCAGCAATTGCCAACCAGCTTCCAAACATAGAGAAGGCATCCAATGTGTCCATGCATTGTGACTTCTACTGTGCATGGTGAAGAACGTGCCTGAACACCTCATTACATCCTTACAACAAAAGAGCCTAGTGACTACATGCTCGTCCACTGCTACACCCCACACAAATTTGTACTACAGTTTAAACTGAACACTGCACATGTTCATCCACTGTTACATGCCCTGGATGCAGAGCTCACAAAGCATGTGACACCTGCCTGGGGTCAGCACGAGAGGCAGCAGGGGGCGATGCCACCACCCCAACGGCGCCAGCCGCCAGCCCTGCACATCACTGGGTTCATATGTGAAGCCACGGCAGGGGAACCGTGCTGGCATGTTCTGGCCAGGCCGACTGCTGGCCCTTCGCCCTGCAGCAACACAACAGGTACCAGGGGCAAATCGTGAGCGGGAGTAGCTGTAACAATGGGTGGTTGTGACTGTGTGGGACATTGCTACAGCTCCCAGGCTTCATAGTGGCCCCAAGCTTGCTGGCTGCAGTGTGGCAACCATCACTGTCAATCTTACATGGTTTCAGGGCGTTCCTCGACACCCCGTACTCCTAGTAGGAAGCCCACGAGGCTCACGGGGTTACCACGGTGCACTCCGAAGGTGTACTGCATTCACTGATGCACTGGTGATAGTGCTGGAAGGCAGGCAATTCAACGTCATCAAGACGCAGTGAGCTGTCTGCCTAGCAAATCAAGGGTGCCGGCACCCGGGAGGGCGCCCTCACTCTGCCGTCCGTCGAGCAACCAGCTGCCCACCTGCACAAGCCCTTGGGGCCTTCCTCAACTTTTCACCGCTGCGCACCGCGCATTTAGCGGTGTGCCGTACATCCACCCTCCCCAAGCGTGCGCCTCACACCTGTTGCCTGTGACTGCAGCACTGCTGAACCCACATGCTGTGACCGTCAGCTGCCCAGCTGGGTCAGCATGGGTGCAGCAGCTTGCTCAGCTCTGTCAGCAGAGACAGAGCATCTGCAGGCTGTCCAGGCTGCAAACCCGCTGCTGCTGCTGCTGCTGCTGCTGGTGGTGACGCTACCTGAACGGCAGGCCGCGCAGTGCTGATGTCTGAAGGCACTGCAGCACTGACGAACCACCTCACCCGCAAACCCCCGCCAAGCTGCCACCTTCTGTCAAAATGCAGCTGCTGCTGGTTGGTGCTGGTTCTGTTAGGGGTGCTGATCTGAAAAAACGCTGACGGAAAAGCAGGCAGGGGCGCATCAAGGTGATGGCACAGCGAGGCAGCACTGTCACACCCCTTGGGCCTGCTACAGCCGCCGTGCCTGCATGGTGTAGTCATAGATGGCTACTGCTGCGCTGCCTGCATCAAAGAAGCGCGGGTCCTGGGGCTGCAGGAAGGCTGCTGAACGGTGCCTGCAGCAGAAAAAGCAGCAGCAGCAGCAGCAGCAGCAGCAGCGCAGCAGCGACGGCAGCAACAGCAGCAGCAGTTAAGGCAAAAGGCAACACGGGTGAGGTCACCTCTGCGTTCATAGTAATTGCTGTCGTGACCGCCATCACCCTCATTCCTTGTTGCACCACCCCAACCATTGCCGCTGTTGCCTCTTCTCTCAAACACCTGTTCTTAGGGCTGAGAGTAGCCTGGTTTATGCAGCAACAGCAGACCTGTGAGTGGCTGGCAGGCCCTGTGCCCAACCGCCAGAACAACAACACACCTACTCAGACTTTCAAAGATACAGATGAGCTTTCAAAGCTGTTCCTGCACAGTCTGTGCAGCCTAGTACCTCTCATTACGCAAGAGCAGGTGTGCTGAGGCGCCTGGGGGTTGGGGGGGGGGAGACTTGGTCTGGCACCTACTTTATGTTGAGGTTGTCGGAGGCTTCTGTACGGCTGACAGCCCATGCTGCAAGGTAGTCCCCTACACTGCCTTGCTGCCTGGCTTGGTTCACCTGCCTGCGAACACAGCGCACACAGCAGCGAGCATATGCATGCACATTCAGTAGCTGGACGTGTGTGTGTGTGTGTGGGGGGGGGGGGGGGGGGGGGGGGGGGGTTATGTGCAGGCTGGACAGGGGGAGGCAGCGGTAGCGGGAGCATGGTGCACTGGCAGGGTTGGGAGGCAGGGAAGTGGGGAATAACACCAACACTGCAGCCAGCAGACACCATGTCACATCGGAGAAGCAAGAGGGTGTGTGAAGGGAAGGGGACATGAGCAGTGCACAGAAGCAGAAGGAAGAGGGGTAGGGTGTTAGGGGACGTGAAAGGACAATTGGGACTGGGAGGAGGGGCGTGGATTGCAACAGTCCTCCCATGGCACTGCCTACCTGTAATTCTCCCAGCCGACCCAAGTCCCACCCTCCAGGTAGCCGCTGCCCCTGTTGTTGATAAACACTTCCGCCTTGCGCAGGTCTGCCTTGATCTCTGACGTGTCCTGCAGTCATAACCAGTACAATACAGATGCATGTCATACTGTAGTACAGTACAGTGATAGTACAGTACAGTACAGTACAGTACAGTACAGTACAGTACAGTACAGTGCTGCTGTAATGCTACTGCAATACTGCTAGGGCGTTCAGCACACCAAAACCATGTAGTCAATGATGAGGCCACGCAATGCACATCCAGCTTACAGGCATCACCACCCTATAGACACAAACACGCCACTAGCTCTTCAACAGCACATTGCTGCACGACACAACCAGCTGCCCCAAATGCTTTGAACGTTGCTGTACGCTGTATCACCCACGCTTTGACTACTGCTGTACGCTGTATAGCCCAAGCCCTGGAGCACCCCACCTTGCGCGGCGTCTTGTAAACCACGGCCAGGCGTGTGGGTTTTGTGCTGGGTCGTAGTCCACCTGCTGCACTGCGGGGTAACGCAGGAGGCATCAACCTGCTGCTGGATGTTGAAGGGCCTGGTGTCAACAGCAGCGGTACAGCAGGACAGGCAATGGCTCAGGGTTTTAGCGACCCTAATGATTTGAAGGGGGAGTGAAGGGCGTGGCCGCAACAGCAGGCAGGACAGCAAGGCAGCAGACAGGTAAGGAGAGCAAGCAGCAGGAGAAAACTACCCCTCCCTCCTTTGAGCTGCTTGCACGAAGATAGCCATCTTTTTTGTTGCAGGATATGCTTTATCATGAATGATCAAGGCACAGACCGTAGCTGCACAGACCGCACTCCCTGGCGCCGCCCCGCACACGCACGCCCCACCTGTTGGCCACCACCCTCCCTCCTCCTTGCTGCTGTTGTACCGCAGGGCGTAGGTACAGGTGCCTCCATAGCTGCACCCACATCTGCCAGGCTCACTTGAGCTGCTTGTACAAACACAGCCGTCTTATCGTTGCAGTACTGGTTGGTGTACAATCAACCAATCAATGATCAGAGTAGCCGCACAGAACCACCCCCCCCCCTGCACGGACGCCCACCTGTCGGCCACCACCCCGCCCTCCTCCTTGTTGTAGCGCTGGTGTAGTTAACAGGTGCCTCCATAGCTGCACCCACATCTGCCAGGCTCATGACCATCGAGGCTTTTGTCACTCCGGGTACATCACGGCTAACCAACCGCTGGCCCTTGGGGAACGTGACGCCCCCGAAGCTGGCAGTCACCTGTGTGCATTGCATTTGGGGGGGGGGGGAACATGGGGAGAAAGCGTGACGAAATGCTTGCTTGCATGTGTTTTGGTTGGTGGTGCAAGGGTTGACCCTTGGAAACGCTGACTGTTCCATGGACAATCAGCTGGTAATTTTTGCATCCGCCAGGCTCATGACCATTGAGGCTTTTCGGTCAGTCCAGGCACATCGCGGCCGGCCAAAGGCTGACAACAGTCAAGCCCCGGTCTACAGGTGTGGGTTTGGTGATGGAGGACTGCCGCATTACCTGCCATGTTCCCTCCATCCACTCAGGGTATAGCAGCTGCTTGCTGCTGTTGCAACCGCCCATGACACCCCAGGGTTGCTGATGGCCTGATAGCCAGGCGCTAGCAGCTGGGCCAGGGGGCAGGGCCCGACAACGGGAGCAGCTGCTGCAAATCCAAAGCTTGCGCTGCAGAAGCAAGGGGTGTGTGGTGCCAGGGTGTGTGAGGTCGGCGTTTTTTATGGCAGGGATGAACCCATGGGTTGGCTTAAAACGCTGTGCCAGCAAGTACCCAACAGAACCCGTCACACAATGCAGACTTTGACGTGCGCCAAAACACATTTACAGGCATGTTGTTCACCTGGGTCAGGTCTGGCTGCAGACAGTGTCCACTGTAGCGCTGTTGCAGCAGACAAGGCCAGCACCCACTGTCTCCTGCTGAAGGCCACGTGCTGCTCGTCTGACCTGACACCGTCCTGCTGAGCTGCAGATTTGGCTTTGCACCATATGTGAAGTCTTTGGGTGGAGCAATTGTGGGTTTGCAGGCGTTTCTCCCACATGGTGCTGTGGTGATCTAGACGCAGCATTTTCAGCGATTTTTTCTTAGTGCCGACAAGTTGAATCGCCGATAACTGAATGCTAATCAGATGAGGCGCAGATGAGCACTTTGCCCTTTCTTGTGACCATATTTCAAACCTGCGACAGTTGATCATTGGATCAGGACCACAAGAACGAGTTCCTCCCCAATCCAAAGTGGGTCTGTTGGGTCACATCGCAGTTCGAGCAGCACCGAACAACTGTAGGCTCTTCAAAAAAAGAAGTCGCAACCCAACGCACACAGCTCAATCTGTATCTGCAGTAGCACCACACCAGAGCCGCTGCGACTTCTTGCCTCTCCTGCTGCCGCCGTACTTGGAGACAGCGTCCCCCAGCTGGCCACCCTTCCTGCTGCTTCAACTTCCTACTTAGAGGCTCCCCATCGTCCCTAAGCCCAGGTCCGGCAACGCTTCCTCCCCATCCACACCCCCCTCCACACCCTCACCACCTTCGGTCCCCCCGCCCCCGCTCCTCCCTCGCCCTCCCTGCCACCTGTACCCCCCTCAGCACTGCTTGCTGTGCCGCTGCTGCTGCTGCTGCTGCCGTGAGGATCTCCACAGCCCGGCCACCCCTGGCACTTCACCCGGATGCTGCCGCTGGCAGCAGTGCCAGCCGCCACTGCTGCCAGGGCTCGCTGGCTGGCAGGGGCGCTGTGTATCGCTGCCGGATCTCTGCTGCTGCCGCCGCAGCCGCCGCATTGATGCCTGCAGGCGCAACAGACAACACCCAGTCAAGCACAACCCACTACTACAGCAGGAGTCAGGACGCATCAAACTTGGTCTCTCAGATGTGGTGGAAACATGTGACGCTGACGTTGCTCTTGCTGCTGTCTTTGCAATGTTGTCCAAGCAACACCATAGCAAGGCATGCCACTGTGCCTTGAAGCTTGCGCTGCTGGTTCGCCTCACCGCAGCTTGTCGCAACACGCAGTCAAAACCTGACAACATGGTAGGTGGGCAGTCGAAGCGGCAAGGCCAGGCACCAAGAAGGCCTTGGGACAGTCACGATGAACCAAGCCCACACGCATACCCTCCACCACTCCCACAGTCCACCCACCTGGTACAGAGGGCCCCTCAGGAGCCTGCCTCACACCCCCCTCGCTCGCCCCACGCCCGCGCCCGTGCTGGCGCCCGAGCTCGACCGCTCCCGTGTCCTGCAGGTACCCTCCGAGCTGCTGCAGCCGCCACCGCTGCTGCCACCCCTCACTGAGGTCGCAGGGCCGGGCGAGTGACCCCCTGCCGTTGCCGACGAGATGCACCGCTCGAGTCGCAGAGGGGAAGGACCAGCCCCTGCTGCTGCTGCTGCTCCGCACCAGATGCCGGCCTCGCTGCAGATGACTGGGGCCTTGTACCTCCAGCTGCTGTTGAGCTACCTCCGCCAGGGGACATTGCAGGAGAGGCAAGTCCAGTGGACGCTGCCCCTGCCCCTGCTGCTGCTGCTGCTCCTGTAGCGGATGCCGGCCGCCCTACGGCTGACTGGGGCCGTGTGCCCCCAGCAGCCCCTCCGCCGCTGCTCCTGCTGCCACCTGCGCTGCTCAGGCTGCAGCGCTGCACAGCTGTCATCACACTCATAGACCCCAGGTCCCCTGCATCTCTGCTGCTGCTGCTGCTGCTGCTGTGGATGAGACCTCTCCATCTTCTGGCACCGCCTCCAGCTGCTGTTGGTGCTCCTGAACCAGCTCCTGCTGTTGCTGCAGGGCGTCTGTCTCGAGTTCCACAGGCTGCTGCGGCTCAAAGATCACCGATTCGATCCCTGCCGCGGCCACCATGGACTCAAACTCCGCCTGGCCCACCCCCACGCACTTGCGCACGAAGGCCAGCAGCGGCAGCACAAACCTGTTGTGCCTCCTGAGGCCGCAGCTGCTGCTGAACTCGCTGACGCAGTCGACACAGCCCTGCAGCATGGCCGGCTGCAGGAACGTGCCGCCTTCCAGCAGCGCCTTCACCTGTGCAGGAGGCAGCAGGAGAGCGGGGCACAGGTTAGGGCAGGTGAACGGCAGATGGCGTTGTGTGTGTGTGTGGGGGGGGGGCACGGCGATAAAGGGGGGCGCGCTCTCATTATGGTTGGGAAGGTGGACTGAAAGAAATTGGGCCGCAGCTGCTGGTGTAACTCGCTGACGCAGTCCACACAGCCCCCCAACAGCGCCTTGACCTTCAACAGTTTGGGTGGAGAGGGTGGGCAAAAGGGGGTGCGGGCGGGTTTGGGGAGACGGATAGCAGGCAAGAGAGAGCTTCACAGTTGGGGACGGCGGGCCCCCTGTCCTGTCATGATGACGGGCTGCAGCTAGATGCACTTGGGTAGGGTAATGGTGAGGGGTTGGCCAAGGTGCCAGCCTCAAGGCCCTTCACCTGGGCATGAGGCAGCAGAAAGTGGGCAACATACTCCTTCAAAACAAACCAACACAGTACAGTCATTACAGTACAGTACAGTACAGTACAGTAGTACAGTACAGTACAGTACAGTACAGTACAGTACACTACGACACAGGACAGTACAGTGAACTGGGTTT